>JAODAL010035031.1:0-43454 GCA_025379985.1 Phyllomedusa bahiana | reverse complement strand
AAACATATAATAGCCCCGGGAAACCATTTTTTAGGCGCTTTATTTGGATTAAACGGGTTTTAATCATTTTTAAAAGGGGTTTTTACCTGAAACGGGAAATGCCCCGCTCTAGCGATAGAATTCCCCCTTTTTTTTAAATAAACCTACTGTAGAGCGATTTTCATAAATCAGCACATTCTGGACTAATTTTGGGGCACAGGGAATTTTTGGGCGTGTTAGTGGAAAAATTTCCCATACATGTCCCCAAGTGTTTTTTCCCAAAAATTTCCATTATGGGCTACATGCATGTACGAGGCTGTGCTAGTTTTCTGCTGTACTTTGAGCCAAAAAGAATGAAATGAACGGCGCTCTCCAAATTTTGGGCCGCAATAAGTCCCTTTGTAATTTTCCAAAAGACACTTTTAATCCACCAAAGATTTGGAGCGTTTTTGGGGCGTCGCATCCATTTTTTAGAAGTGACACATTTTTGATTCCTGGGCGCCAAACCTAAGTGAAAAACATTAAAAAAAACCCGACCAGGGGAAAGGTTGGGGCCTGAGCCAGACTTGTGGTATTGGCTCTACACTGCCCCTGTATGTATGACCCTTTCAGAAAAAAGACCAGGGTAAAAGGGGGTGCCCCAAACCAGACTTGTGGTATTGGCTCTACACTGCCCCGAAAGTATTACCTGCAGAAGAAAAGACCAGGGAAAAAGGGGGTGCCCCGAGCCAACTTTTGGAATTTCCCCTAACACTGCCCTCTATGTATGAAAACCCGCAGAGGAACAGCCAGACCAGGAAAATGGTGCCTGAGCCGGGCTTTTGGGATTGGCTTTTTACACCGCCCCCGTAAGTATTTACCGGGAGAGGAAAAGCCAGACCAAGGGGAAAGGTGTGCCGAGCCAACTTGTGATATTGGCTCTACCGCCCTGTATGTATACCTGCAAAATAACAGACCACGGTAAAAGGGGGGTGCCTGAGCCAGACTTTTTAATATTTGACCCCTACACTGCCCCGTAAAGTAAAACCCGAAAAAGAAAGGGAAAAAACCGGTAAAGGTGATGCCTGAAGCCAGACTTGTGGAATTAGCTCTACACTGCGCCTGTATTTGTATGACCTGCAGAAGAACATCCAGACCAGGGTAAAGGTGGTACCTGAGCAGACTGTGGTATTGGCTCTACTCTGCCCTGTATGTAATGACCTCAGAAGAACAGCCAGACCAGGGTAAAGGTGATGCCCTGAGCCGGACTGTTGGTATAGGCTCTACACTGCCCTGGGTATGTATGACCCTCAGAAAAGAACAGCCAGACCAGGGTAAAAGTGGTGCCTGAGCCAGACTTGGGTATTGCTTCTACACTGCCCTGTATGTATGACCTGCAGAAGGACAGTCCAGACCAGGTAAAAAGTGGTGCTCTGAGCCAGATTTGTGTTATTGGCTCCTACACTGCCACTGTATGTATACCTACAAAAGAACAGGACCCGGTAAAGGTGGTGCCTAAGCCATACCTTGTGTAATTGGCTCTACACTCGCCCTGTAATGTAAGACCTACAGAAGAACAGACCAGGGTTAAGGTGGTGCCTGAGCCAGAACTTGTGGCATTGGCTGCTACACTGTCCTGTATGTATGACCTGCAGAAGAACAGCCAGACCAGGGTAAAGGTGTGCCTGAGCCAGACATGTGGTAATTGGCTCCTCACACTGCGCTGATATTATGAACCTGCCGAAGAACAGCCCAGACCAGGGTAAAGGTGGTGCCTGAGCCAGAATGTGGTATTGGCCTCTACTCTGCCCTGTATCTAAGACCTCAGAAGAACAGACCAGGGTAAAGTGGTGCCTGAGCCAGACTTGTGGTAATTGCTCTACTCAGCACCTGTATGTAATGACCTGCAAAAACAGACCATGGGTAAAAGGTGGTGCCTGAGCCAGACTTGTGGTGTATTGGCTCTACACTGCCCTGTATTATGATCTGCAGAAGACAGCCATACAGGTAAAGGTGGAGCCTGAGCCAGATTTTTGGTATTGGCTCAACACAGCCTGTATGTATGACCTGCAGAAGAACAGACCAGGGTAAAGGTGGTGCTGACCAGACTTGTGGTATGGCTCTACACTGCCTGTATTATGACCTCAGAAGAACACTTCATACATTCTGCCTTGAAGCGATTTAGAACTGGCCGGATCCAGCGCATTGTTCATACAGTCCTCCTATATATCTATAGTGTAACTGTGGCATTTTTCATTTTGTAATAAGAGTTTGGAAAACGACAATTAATGATGTTGATGTAAAGAAGATAGACCCGTTTCAGACTTGTGATCCTGGCTGACGGCAGCTGCACAGAGGATACTATATCACACCTCCTTTTAATCAACCATAGTTAGATAGACGTTTCGTCCTAATACTATTTGCTGACAACATATTCTGACTAGTCTGTCCTTACCGAGATGGGGCTTATTCTGACTCCATATCTGACAGCAAGTGTATAAATTCATCAGGCCCATGTGGTAATGGAAGTCTGTATTGAACTGTAAAACTTACTTCAGAATCTGTCAGACAGCGACAACTCGGACTGCTCCGGCGTGGTTGAAAACCAACAGGAGCTTATTCCAGCTGAATCTTGTATTTTTACGACCAAAGTAGTAGGTGAAAAAGATGATACTTTACAGAGCTGGTGTGCAGAAATCAAGGATACAGTGCTACAATGAGACAAAAGATGGAGAATGCAAGAAGGAAGAGGAGCCTGAATACCTCAGCACACATAAAGGAAGATGAGAGGGACAAACTTAGGAAAATACAAAGCAGTAATAGAAATTACAATACTGAGATTATGAACCATGAAAGTCACATGGACAGACACTCCCCGTCCTGAATCTTTATGATTTTCACTATAAAACAATATAACAAATTTCTCTGAAACCTGTAAGAAAGAGAAAAACATGCAAAATATCAACAGTTAAAGTCTAGATTCTATAACAGTACATTCCGAAGAAGGTAAATCCAATGGGTAAACCAATCCAGAGAAAACCCATCTTCGGATTGGAGAAGCCGCAACATGCCAACACTTCCACCAACACCATGGTAAATCCAGTGGGACAATGTTATAGGAATGGTCCAGATGAGCAAGTTCCATGTATAGTAAGATTTCCTTCCTTAGGTGTCCAGCCTCTATTTAAGCCTCCTTAACACACCACTTTTGTGATTCTTTTCCTCGTGAAGAAACGCAGAAAGCGGTGTGGTCCCTTTGATCAATAGCTTATGAACCACTGATGGTATAGAGCTAGAAATTGTCCGGCCTAATTTCCTTTCAGACTCAGGTTTCCACCAAATCACAACTGGCATCAATAGGTAGTGAGCCAGTGTCCGAAAACAAGTTAACTTGGAAGAGTTCACTCCAACGTGTGATCGATGAGACTTGAAGCAGGAAGCATATCTTGTTCCGCCGGTGAATGGATAGAGGTCAGTAGAGATGTTAATTAACTTCAGCAATTTCTACTGCTGGGACAGCTTTGCGCAAAAGGTTCCAGTCTTGGACATAGAAGCGCAGGTTTTGGAGTTAGCCGTTTGGCGTTTCCTAGTAGAAATCCACAATGTGGCTTGCTGAGTCTTTCCAGACATCCTTAGGCAGGCTACTGAAGTTATGGCTTCCATGGATGCAATCCGAGAAGACATGAAACTTCTTTCCTAACAGCAGCAAGAATTGGTGATTGGAGCATGATATTTCAAGAGGGTCATAGCACTGTTGTAACCACAACACGGATCTCCTGCTTATGAGAAAGGTTTGTCACAGGGTTACAACTTGGAATAAACATGTCCTTTTTGTAGATGTTCCCCACAGTAAACCTAGGATGCCTGAAGTGAAGGGGAATCAGAGCCAAGATTAAGTCTTTCAAATTAGGGTAGCATGATCAAAACCAAGGGAATGCATCCAATTACCTCGGACTGTTAAGACGAATCTTGTGGAGTCTTAGGTTTGCACTAACAGCATTTCCTGTGTTTCTGGTGAGGAGATCAAGTGCTTCTTTGCTGGTAGGGAAGGATTTAAGTCCATCATCCACATAAAACTCCTTCTCTCCTGCTTGGGCGGTTCTTCTAGTCCGAAGATGCTACGGCAGGAGAGGGGGTGTTTGCCAAAGACATGTACCTTCATCCGGTATTCCTAAGACATCCACTGGTTGATGTTATGGTCCTTGGGCCATAGGAATACTAAGTAGTTCCTGTGGTCTTCCCTCACATGAAAGCAGTGAAACATTGTGCTGTATGTCAGCCATTACTGCACTGGGGTTCTTAACGAAAAGCGGAATATTAGCACTCCCTAGGAGACTGTTGTTGAGATTGGAGGCCCGGTGAGGAGCAGTTATGTTGAGAGAAAATGCCTTCATGCTGAGCGCTGGAAAATAATCACAACTCTAATTTTTTTAGGTTTGCGCGGGTGATACACGCCAAAAGAGGGAGGTACAGCATTCTTCTCCTTCCCCCTAGTGGTGGTGGCAGGTTCTGCAATGGTCCCCTGTCAAATATGTCTCATGAAGTCCACATAATGTTTCTCCATTTCGGGTTTCCTCTTTAAAGTTCGTTTTAAAGAAGAGAATCTAGTAACTGCTTGCTGTAGATTGTTTGGTAGTTTTGTTCTTGGAGTGTGAAAGGGTAGGGGTGCTACCCACTGTTGGAGTCACCCTTGGGCAAACACCCCTTTCCATAATCTTGAGAAATTTAAACTTGTCCTTCTCGTGCAGGTGCTAGCTTGTTGTTTTCACTTGTTAAAACTAAAGACTGCGATCCAAGATGTCATCCCAGGACGAGGAAGAAGGAATGTTACCCTTCTAGTTTAATTTGGTCTGTCCGCTACCAGTGAGCCTCTCTTTTACCCAGTAATGGTATGGACATGGTTTGAAAATGGGTGCTGCGACCATTTGGTAAAACAGGGGTTTTTTAAATGAGGAAATCTTAGTGGGCTTCTTAATCTGGTCTATGCAAACGTTTCGTATGATCACCCAGCCTAGATCAAGGCGTTGAGCAAATGGAGCATCATGAGGTCCATTGATTTGCTGGCGTACCTTTGTAACCCGAGAAATGTCTCTTGCCGAGCAGAAGTAGGATGTTTGCGTTCTTGTCAAGAGCAGGTATTTCACTGACTATAACCTTTGATGAGTATGAATGAAGAGCCACTTCTGGCGTAGGAATTTCCTCTGTATTAGATGGTATTTGGTTGCATTCAACAAGTGTTGGTAAAGGGATCCTGACCTTGTTGTCCAAGTGAAGCTACCCTGAGTCCGCTGGCTCTCTTTTTCCCAAAACCTCTGTGACGCCACTGCAGGTACCCGAAGTGTAAGGGTAGGTGTCCCTTCAAGGGGAAAAAAATCAAAGAGTTCAGATCTTGCAAGTGACCGTTGCTTTGATCATCAATATGGCATACACCTTTTAGGGCTCTTTCTGGATGATCCTTTAGATATACTTGACAAGACATATCTTTGACACACAACTTGTCATAGAGACCTTCACCACAAACTTCTGTGCATGAGGAAGATTAAAGGGGGTAGGATTTACAGTTTGGGCCAATTTCTCCCCGCCATGCTTTCCACCAGCGGTGACTGAGAGGGGGGCTTCCGTGCTGTGCTGAGATGGATGAAGTGCTTGCACATGGTCAATACTGTTTACATTCAATGCACTTAATAACAGCTTTGCAATCTTTAGCAAAATGTTCTGTGAAGCACAACATTTGTTTAAAATATCCTAAATTTTGTCAGAAGCTCTTTGCGTTCCTGAAGCATTTTTTTTTCTGAAACCAACACATTTCTTGAAGGATTGGCTTCCTAATGAATTGGACATAGACGATTTTGGATTTTCAATTTTCTCACCCTTTACTGCTCTTCTGCGAGATGATGTAGGTGCAGGAAGAATGTCAGTCCTTTTTACTGATACTGGTCCTCTACGATTCCTGTAGATAGAGCGTGGACTGTCATACTTAGGGAGATGAAGTAGGACCACCAGACTCACTGTATAAAAACTTGGGTCATTCTTGGGCTCTGCAATGTTCTTTTTGAACTCACAGAAGTAGGAGAATGGAGGAAAGGAAACGTGGTACTCCCTTTTGTATCTTGATCCGAGGGCTGTCCACTTTTCTTGAATGTTGTATAGCATTTGGAAACCCTTGGGTTTTCCCCACGAGCAGTGTCCAGGTAACTGAGGCCCCGGTAAGTGAGTGTCTGCTTTGGGCCAACTGAAGCTGAAAGAGAAGTCACTGATTCTTGGAATTTTCTCATTGTCCTTGCCGATATTTTTGGAAATTTTTAAAAGGGTTTAAACGGGGCATTCTCTATGGTTTCGGACTCCCCATGTCCGTTTACCCTCCCAACAGCTACTAAGCCCCACAGATTTGGAATATAAAACAGCTCTGAGTTTTGACACTTTTTGGGGATGGGGGCCGAGCCATCTATACATCTGTTCTTCACGCTGTAATGCCAATATATCAATTGCTGTTTGAAAGGCACTTTTTCCAGGCTGTAGTTCTCAGGTGGGTCCCCAACCTGTGAGGCCTGTTTTGTAAATCACGGGGGACCATGAACCTTGCAAACTTAAGCTACCTTTCTGACTTCGGGCGGGTAATTGTACTGGTATCTGATCATTTTTGTTAGGGGGTTGTTTAAGAGACATAGGGACATATGGAGCTGCATAGGCATTCATTGCAAAGCGGGTTTTTACATTCAATTATTGTAAGCTGGTCGGAAGGTTGACAGGGGCTGGGCAACTTCTGGCATATTTTTTTGGACCTTGGATCTTTGTATTGAGGTTTCAGAGGTTATGGCCCTTGTGCTTGGATGGTCAGGGGAAACAGGGTCAGCATGGGTAGGACTGTAACGAACCTCGAATGCAGGGGTCTGCAGAAGGGTCTGTCTTTTTGCATGGGGGAAAATCTAAACGGGCAGGAATGTTTTGGGGGCAATCAGAGATTTCCTGTTTTGGCTTTTGCACATAGTCTCTTGTCACTTAACAGGGGCTTTTACACCACTCCACTTTGGCTGGGGCGCTTCCTTCACTTCCACGCAGCCCCCCCCCCCCGTTCTAAACCTTTAATCTTGCCATGGCGGTGGCATTTCCCTTTTTTTGCAGGTTTTCCCTCCGGGTCTTTTTTATGCTGTTTCCCCGCTTCCAAAAGATGCCCTTTTTGGTTGTCTCTGCTTCCATGGATGCCCTTTTTTTGTTGTCTCTTTTCCATAGCTGCTTCTTGCTTCCATTGTACCCTTTTTTGTGCTTTTCCTTCCATAGATCCCTTTTTTGGGTTCTCTGTTCCATTAATGCCCTTTTTTTGGGAAACTCTGCCCATTTTATAGCCTCAGCTTCGGCACGTGCTCTTATGAGCTGTTCACTGACGTAGAATATCTTGAAGATCGGATTAATGCTTTTGAAGGCTTAGTAATTTAAACATGGGTGAGTTTTCCTGATTTGTGGGATTTGACATTAATTTGGACTTATTTTCACATATGGGTTTTTTCACGTTCAATTTTAAAAGGCCGGGAAGTGAGCAATTCTTGAAAGGGGAATCTGGGGTTTTTAAGTTTCCTGAAAAACCCAACCCACAGTATTCAGTATTTTTTAATTGAAATAATTTTCCCAAATTTTGCGGGAAGTTTTCCCCTGGGGGGCTCCTTCTAGTAGTTTTTTCTTTACAAGCCACTGTGAGATGTGGGGATAAAACCCAAAGCGGGTTTTTTCCCCAAATTTCATCAGTACCCTTAAGAAAAATTTCCTTTTTTGTTTTAAATTTTTCCCTCTCGGGCCTTCGGTCGGGAAATCCCCTAAAAATGATTTTGGAAACCCTTGTTTATTTGGTGTTTCCCCTTTAAAGTTTGCCCTCAGTCAAGATGGGGTCTGTCCCCCAGCGGGGTCCCATCTTTTTCCTTTTTCCCATTGTCAAATAAAAAAACCCCCTTTTTTCCGGTTTTTTTTTTTTTTTTCCCCCCCCCCCGGAATTTTTTTTTCCCCCCCCTTTTTTCCCCCCAAAAAAAATTTTTTTTTTTTTTTTTTTTTTTTTTATAAAAAAAAAAAAATATTTTTTTTTTTTTTTTTTTCCCCCCCTTTTTTTTTTCATCCATTTCCCCCCCTTTTTTTTTTTTTTCCCGGGGGGGGGGGAAAAAATTCCCCCAACCGGCCCCAAATTTAAATTAAAAAGGGGGGGGCCCCAACCCCCCCGGGGGGGGCCATTAAGGCCCGGGGGTGCCCCCCCGGGGGGGAAAAAAGGGAAAAGGGGGGGAAAAAACCCCCGGGGCCCCCGGGGGAAATTTTTCCCCCTTTTCCGGGGGCCCCCTTTTTTTTTCCAAAAGGGGGGGTTTTTTTAAATTTTTTTCCCCTTTTTTTTAAAAATTTTTTTTAAATTTTTTCCCCCAAAAAACCCTTAAATTTCCCCTTTTTTTAAAAAATTTTTTTAACCCGGGAAAAATTTTAAAAAAAGGGGGGTTTTTCCCCCCGGGGAAAAGGAAAGGGTTTTTTTTTTTTAAATTTTTTCCCAAAAAAATTTTTAAATTTATTAAAGGGGGGGGAAAAAAAAAAAGGCCAAAAAAATTTTTTTTTGGAAGGGGGGAAAAAAAAAACCCCCCCCGGGGGGGGGGAAAATTTTAAAAAAAAAAAAAAAAAAAAAGGGGGTTTTTTCCCCCAAAACCCCCTTCCCTTAACCCCGGGGCCCCAAGAAAATTTTTTTTCCCAAAAGGTTTCCCAAATTTTTTTTCCAAAAAAAATTTTTTTAAAAAAAACCGGGGGGTAAGGGGGGAAAAAAAAAAAACAAATGGGGGGGGGGGGGGAAAAAAAACCCCCCCGGGGGGGGTTTCCCCTTTGGGGGAAAAAAAAAAAAAACCCCCCTTTTTTTTTAAAAAAAAAAAAAAAGGGCCCGGTTTAAAAAAAATTCCGGTTAAAAAGGGGGGGGGTTAAATTTTTAAAAAAGGGGGGGGAAATTTTTAAACCCCCTTTTTTTTAAAAAAAGGGGGAAAAAAAAAACCCCCCCTTTGGAAAGAAAAAGGGGGGCCCCAAAAAGGGGGGCCCAAAAAAAAACCCTTTTAAAACCCCCTTCCCTTTTTGGGGGGGCCCCCCCAAAAAAAATTTAAAACCGGGCCCCCGGGGAAAAGGGCCCTTTTAAAAAAAAATAAAAAAGAAAGGGGGTTTTTTTCCCCCCCCAAAAAAACCAAAAAAAACCCCTTTTTTTCCCCTTAAAGGGGAAAAGGAAAAGGGGGGGAAAAAAAAAAGACCAAAAAAAAATTTTTTTTTTAAAAAAAAAAACCCCCAAAAAAAAATTTTTAGGGAAAAAAAAAAAATTTAAAAAAAAAAATTTTTTAAAAGGGGCCCTTTTTTTAAAAAGGGGCCCCTTTTTTTAAAAAAGGGGGGCCAAAAAAATTATTTGGGAAAAAAAAAAACCAAAAAAACCCCTTTTTTTTTTAAAAAAGGGGGGGGGAAAAGGGAAAATTTTTTTTTAAAAAAAACCCCGGGCCCCCCCCCCCTTTAAAATTGGGGCCCCTTTTTTGGGGGGGAAAAAAGGGCCCCGGGGTTTTTCCCTTTTCCCCAAAAATTTTTAAAAAAAATTTTTAAAAAAGGGCCCTTTTTTTAAAAAACCAACCCAAAAAAACCCAAAACCTTTTTTTTAAAAATAAAAAATTGTTTGGGAAAGGGGGGCCCCAAAAAAAATTAAAAAGGGGCCCCAAAAAAAAATTTTTTAAAAAAAAAAAAAAAAAAAACCCCGGGGGGTCCCCAAAAAAAAAAATTTTTTTTTTTTTGGGAATTTTTGGGCCCCCAAGAATTTTTAAAAAAAAAAACGGAAAAAAAAAAACTTTTTTTAAAAAAAAAAAAAATTTTTTCCCAAAAAGGTTCCCAATTTTTTTCCCCCAAAAAAAAAATTTTTTGGGGGGGAAAAATTTTTTGGGAAAAAAATTTTTTTTCCCCCCCCCGGGGAAAAAAAAAACATCCCAAAAACCCCCCTTTAAAAGGGGGGGAAAAAAAAAAGGGGGGGGGAAAAAATTTTAATTTGGGGTTTAAAAAAGGGAAAAAAACCCCCCCCCGGGAAACCCCCGGGAAAAAATTTTTTTTTATCCCAAAAAATTTTTTTTTAAAAAAAATTTTTTTTTTTAAAAAGGGGGGTTTTTCCTTAATTTGGGAAAATTTTTTGGGGGGGTTTTCCCCTTTTGGGGGGAAAAAAAAAAAAAAAATTTTTTTTTAAAAAAAAACCTTTTTTTAAAGGGGGAATTTAAAAAGGGGGGAAAAAAAAAGGGGGAAAGGGGCCCCCCCCCCCAAAAAAAAAAAAAAATTTTTTTTTTGGGGGAAAAAACCCTTTAAAACCCAAAAAAAATTTTTTTTTTTTTAAAAAAATTAAAAAATGGGCCCCCTTTTTTTAAAAAAATTTTTTTTTTTTCCCCCCCCTTTTAAATTTTTTTAAAATTTTGGAAAAAAAAATGCAAAATTTTTTTCCCCCCCCTTTTTTTTTTTTTTTCCCCCCCCCCCAAAATTTTTTTTTTACCCCCTTTTTTTTTAAAAATACTTTTTTGGGTTTTTTTTTCCCCCCTTTTCCCCTTTTTTTTTAAAAATTAAAAAAACCCCCCTTTTTTTTTCCCCCTTAAACCGGAAGGGGGGTTTTTTTTTTTTCCCCCTTGTCAAGCGTAAAATGGGGAGGTGGAATGGGTTTCCTACCCTATAAACGAATAGAATACCAGCCCTGCAGTTAAGACTGACAACTATTGAGACAATGCAATAAAACAGGGTCCATGCAATGCAGTTAGACAGGGACTTGATGTTAAGTGATAGCCCTAAAAAATGTAATACTGCTTTTGCTTTTAAAAAATGACACCTATCAAGAAACCCAAGAAAGAAAGGGTTTTGGAGGTTAGGGTCCATAGCCCAAATAATATAATCCTAGCTTGAAAGAAGATTGACACCTTTAGAGACAATGTAGTAAGACAGGGACTGTGGATATAAGAGGCTATAGCTTCTAATGCATAGTATCCTATCATTGTGGTGAAGACTGACACCTATCAAGACAATGCAGTAAGATATACACTGTAAATATTATTGTAATAGCCCCTAAAGAATAGAATCCTAGCAGGGTGAAGACTACACCTTAAGACAATGCGTAAGACACCAAAAAAACAAAAAAAATTGGAGGGGGGCGCTGTCTCCTTTGGAAAAATTTTCTCGTTGATCCCAACGTAGAAAAAGTGTTACTTTTTTCAAATTAAACATTAAGAAGGGGCCCCCAATCTTATTGTAATTTGAATAAAGGTTTGTCCCCGAACATTCCCTCAGAGTGATTTTTTGGTTTGTAAATTTGATTAACCCATATCAGCATCTAGGGGCTTTTTTAGGCTTTTATGAGTGTTGTCCCTCAAATTTGTTGCAAACACCCAGGTGAGAAACCTTAAATTATTTTACTTTTTTTTAATCAGAGTACTTTCCATAGGCCCATCTCCCTTTTCTTTTTTCCAATGCAGTAAGACAGGGACTGTGGATGTTAGGGTCAATAGCTCTTAATAAATATAATCCTAGCATTGCAGTAAAAGATTTACACTAACAAGTCAAGCGGTAAGACGGAATGTGGATGTGGGGTCCTAGCCTAAAAAAATATAACCCTACCCGGGGTGAGACTGACACCTATAGAGACAATGCAGTAAAAAGGGGATTGGGTTTAGGGTCAATGCCCCTAATTATTTTTTATTTTTTTAAAAGCGCCTTTGTTTCCGGGGCGCTGACATTCGAGGGGGTTACATACAAAAATTCAAACGAGACAGTGAAAAAGGGATAAGAAAATTGGGCACGACAGAGGGAGAGAGGACCCTACCCGCGAGGGGTCACAATTACAAAGGGGGGGAAAAAACAGGAGGTGAGGGGGAGACATGTTGTGGGGAAGTTGGGACAAGTTAGTGGGTTTAGGCAAGCCTAAGAAAAGGGGTTTTTAGGTTTCTTTTTTTAAACTGGGGAAAGTGGAGGAGAGTCTGAGTGTTGGGGCAGTGAGTTCCAGGTTGGGGGAAAACAGGGAGAAGTCTTGGGGGGCGGTTGTGTGAGGAGCGTTTAAAGGGGAGCAGAGGAGAAGGCCTGTAGGAGCGGAGGTGCGTGGGGGGGGTATTGGAAATAGGGCAGAGAGTTGGAGGGGAAGGTATGGAGAGCCCTTTAGGTCATGGTTTTAGTTGAAAAAAATTCGCTGGGCAATGGGAAGCCAGTGAAGGGAGGAAGAGGGAAGAGGCAGAGGAGTCGCGAGGAGAGAGGTGGATAAGACGGGCAGCAGAGTTGAGGATGGATTGGAGGGGAGCGAGGGTAATAAATAAAATCCTAGCATTGCAGTGAAGACTGTCACCTATCAAGACAATGCAGCAAGATAGGGAGTGGGTGTAAGTGTTCATAGCTCCTAAAGCATAGAATCCTAGCATTGTAGTGAAGACTGACACCTATTGAGACAATGCAGTAAAATAGGGATCGTGAATGTGTGTGGTTATAGCTTTTAATGCATAATATCCTAGCTTTGCAGTGAATAGGGAGTGTGGCTGTAAGTGTCCATAGTTCCTAATGCATAGAATCCTAGCATTGCAGTGAAGACTGACACCTATAGAGCACGGGTGTCAAACTGCCGGCCCTCCAGCTGTTGGGAAACTACAACTCCAATGCATTTATATAATCTATAACAGAGGGCATGATGGGAGTTGTAGTTTCCCAACAGCTGGAGGGCCGGCAGTTTGACACCCCTGCTATAGAAACAATGCAGTAAAATAGGGATCGTGAATGTGTGTGGTTGTAGCTTTTAATGCATAATATCCTAGCTTTGCAGTGAAGACTGACACCTATCAGGTCAATGCAGTAAGACAGGGGCTGTGATAGGGAGTGTGGGTGTAAGTGTCCATAGCTCCTAATGCATAGAATCCTAGCTTTGCAGTGAAGACTGACACCTATCAGGTCAATGCAGTAAGACAGGGGCTGTGACTGTTAGTATCTATAGCCAGACCCTTAAGCTTTCCCTCTATCATTGCTGCTATGTGTAGAATTTGTGTAATCCTGTACAAATAGTAGGAAATAAGAGGCACCGCAGGTATAATATAGCGGGCTTTGTGCCCCCCATTCCAGCTCTCTGTAACAGTCATGTGCAAGCTTATATGCCCTTCAGGATCCACGGAAAGCTGGGTGACGAGCTATGACAAGCAAATCCCTGTTTCCTCCATATAAACCAGGCTCTTCTAATTTTCTTAAGGATCAAACCCAATTTCTTCTCCGACCACTTAATAAATCAAAGCCACAACCTTTATAAAATCGATGCCGCATCTCCCGGCAATAAATACCGCGCCAGCGTATTCCGAATGCTTCCTCTAAAACCTGCAATACTTTTATCTCCATGCCAGGAAGACGCGGCCATCAATATTTCATCCCTGCAGCGGGTGTACATATTTATCTATCTATCTATCCGCGGCTGCGTCTATCCGTCCATCTGAACTTTCTCTTCACCTCTTCCAAGAACAGCTTATAAATGTGAACGTCCTGATGCAGCATATTTAATAACGCATCCGAAAAAGCATGACATTCATACATTAATGAGGTGAGGCGGCGGTGCCCGCCTGAACCCCCGGCTGGAATTAATGAGATGATTTGTAATCATAAGCACCGGGGTCTGAACAGGGAGAGAAAATGAGATGTAATCGGATCGAGAGGGAGGGGAGGGCGGCTGCAGGGACTCGTGAATCGGAAAACGGATGCGGCCGCGCTGCAGCGGCATAAGCAGATTAATTAGACGTAATGTAATAAGAAGGGAGGTCTGGACATGACACATACGCACCGGGATGAGGCGAGTCGCTGAAAGTGCTCCGGATTTTTGATTAACAAACCCTTGGAGTATTTACGTCAAAGCGCTGTCCATTAGTTTCCAGCATTTTCTATGGTTTTGCATCTAATTCGCACGACCTCGTGTAAGAGGCTTATAAAATTTGAGTCAGAAATATAAGGATTAGACGGCTGGCGAGCTGCACCTGCATGGGGGAATGGGAGGCCCTATGGAAAGGAAAGGGGGATGGGAGGACGGGGGGGGAAAGTAAATTTAACAGGGAAGCCCACGTATTAGGGCTTGTCCCCGGGGGAAAGGGTTTTTTTCAAAAGGTTTTCGGTTTTGAAAGCCGCTGTAAAACCTTTTACATTAAATTTTTAAGGGAAAAACCCATGCACCCTTGCCCACTAGCGGTTTTTTCCCCCCCAGGTTTGGTTTTTGGGACACCCCCCGGCGGTCCGAAAAACTTAGAACTTTGTTAAAATTCTTCCGCCCAGTTTTCAGGCAAAAACAAGAAGGGTTGAAAGGTCCCAAAGGGGGAGGGCTTAAAATCTAAAAACCGCAGAAAAAAACCCACCCCCCCTCATGAGAAAAAACAGAGCATTTCCGCCCGGGGGTATTTGTGTAAAATGCCCCCAAAAAGGGGGGTTGTTTTCACAACAGGGATCGCTGTTTTTTTAATGTTAAAGATCTTCCCAAAAACAAGCCCAATTTTGCAAAAATGTTTTCAATTAACGTGCCTCCCTTTATTCCTATTCCTTTCCAAATTCCTAGAGCGAAATCAGCTCCTCGGGGTTGCTATAGCAACAGACCTTTTTTAAATTAAACCTGATGGGGGCGCCAGCGCGGGCCCTTAAAATGGGCTCCCAACCTTTTCCCGTTTCTCTCTTGATAAGCACCCAGCACTGGTCGCTTAAGTACAGACCTTTTGATCTTAAATGTTAAGCTCCCAGCACGGGTTTCGCTAAAAGGCTACAGATCTGTTTGATCTCCCTGCTGGGCGCCAGTACGGGGTTTGCTATAGTTTACAGACCTGTTTAAATCTTTTTTTGTTTGGCTCCCAAATATTTTTTTTGCTTTTAGCTACGGGACCTTTTTTGATCTCTCCTGTGGGTGCCCACTGGCTGCTAAAAGTACAGACCGGGTTCTACTGCGCCTAGTGGAAGCCAGTAAAAAAACGCCCCTGAATTCAAAATTTAATTCAAGAAAAAAACCTAAAGACTGAGGTGAGATGAACAATGTGGGAGAAAACCCCCTTTTAAAGGGGAAATGAAAAAAGGGGGACCCATCTTTCAAAAATCTTTTAATGCCCAAGGAGGGCAACAAAAACTTCAAAGGGGCCCTTTGGGAAATTTGGCAATTCTATGAAGGGGGGAAATTAAAAATTTTTTTTAAGAGCACCATTAAATTCCGGGGCCCGGGGGAAACATTCGGGGGGGGGGGGCGCTACATACATAATATAAGTCAAATAAGTACAATGGTAACAATATGTGACTAACAACTGGTACGGAGGGAGAGAAGACCCTGCCTGCAAAGGCTTACAGTCTACAAGAAAGGGGGAAACAGTCTACATGGAAGGGGGAAATCAAGGGTGCATCAAAAAGATAAATGCAGGGACTTACTAATGGATGATGGATAGCAAAGCGGATGATGACAAGGGCTGGAAGGATAAATTCTGGAATCCAGAGGCCAGACAATAACAAAAAAACTCACCCTTAATACTAACTTTTTCTAACTCCGTCCCTAACCTGTCCCTAATGCTGACGCTAACACCAGACACCCCTGGCCCTTTTCTACCCCATACAATCTGGAGCCAGTAGAGTCACTAGAGTCCGGCACACTATTTTTTTATATATTATTTTTCCGTGGTACTAATTGCCAATCATATATCATCTAAAAATATCCAACGGCACTCACAAAGGTGATGCAGATTTGTTTTTTTTCCCTTTTTTAATTTTTATCAATTTGCAATTTTTTAAAGAACTTTTTAAAGTTACCGTTGGTTATTTTTGGAAGGTATTTGGAGGCAAGCTGACTGCATCCCACAGCTGCTGGAGGAGCCATAGATCCAACACCTCCATCCACGGTCCACAGCTGGGGGGGGAGCCATAATCCAAAACCCTCCATCCCGGGGGTTCCACCCGCCTGGAGGGTCCCCTAGAGCCAAAAAACCACCCTCCAGGGCGCTCCCCAGCTTGGAGGGGGCCCAAAAGAGCCAACACCCCCCATCCAGGGGCTCCCACAGCTTCTGGAGGGGCCATAAAAGCCAACACCACATTCCCCGGGGCCCCACAGCCCGCTGAGGGTCCAAAAGGCCAAACAAACCAACCCTCCCCGGGGCTCCCCCAAAATGGGTGGATGGTTTCCCTAGACCAAACCAACTCCCGGGGTTTTCCCCAGCTGCGAAGGGGGCCATAGAGCCAACCCCCACCAACCCAGGGGGTCCAAAAGCTGCTGGGGGATCCCTAGAGCCAACACCACCATCCAGGGGCCTCACAGCTTCTGGAGGGTCCATAGAGACAACACCACCCTCCAGGGCCCCACAGCTGCTGCAAAGGGCCTAAAAGCCAAAACCCCCACCCCCGGGGGGTTTCCCCAGCTGCTGGAGGATCCATTTTGAGGCCCAAAACCACCATCCAGGGGCCCCCCACAGCTTCTGGAGGGGCCCCTAGAGGGCAACCCCCCCCATCCAGGGGGGTCAACAACTGTTTGGGGGGTCCATAGAGCCAACACCACCATCCAGGGGCCCCACAGCTTTTTTGGAAGGTCCCAAAAGTGCCAACAAACCCCCATTTCCCGGGGCCCCACAGCTGGGGGGTCCCTAGAGCCAAAAACCACCTTTCCCGGGGGGGCCCCACAGCTGCTTGGGGGGCCATAAGCCAACACCCCCAAACCCGGGGCCCCCACAGCTGCTGGGGGGGTCCATAGAGGGCCCCCCACCAAACCAAACCCGGGGTCCCAAAACTGTGGGGGGTTCCCTAGAGCCAACACCACCATCCAGGGGCTCCCCCCCAGTGCTGGAGGGCCCAAAAAGCCAACCCACCATCCAGGGGGTCCCACAGCGTGGAGGGCCCCTAGAGCCAAAAACCCCCCCATCCAGGGGCTCCCCAGCTGCTGGAGGATCCAAAAGAGCCCCCCCAAAACCACCCTCCAGGGGCCCCACACTGCTGGAGGGGGCCCCTAGAGCCAACAAACCCCCATCAAGGGGGCCCCCAAACTTTGGGGGGGTTTTATAGAGGCAACACCGCATCCAGGGGGCCCCACAGCTGCTGGAGGGTCCATTAAAGCCAGCACCACCATCCGGGGCTCCCCCCAAACTGCTGGGGGGGCCATAGAGGGCCCAAAACCACCATCCAGGGGCCCCACAGCTGCTGCAGGGGGCCCTAGGGGCCAACACCTCCCTCCAGGGGCTCCCACAGTGCTGGGGGGTCCATTTGAGCCAACCCCCAACCAACCCGGGGCTCCCAAAAGCTCTGGAGGAACCATAAGACAAAACCATCATCCAGGGGTCTACAGGGGGCTGGATAGTCCATAGAGCCCACCCACCATCCGGGGTCCCAAAGCTGTGGGGGGTCCCCCCAAAAAGAGCCAAAAACCACCATTCCCCGGGGGCCCCCCAGCTGTGCAGGGGCCATAGAGCCCCAAAAAAAAAACCTCCATCCAGGGGGGTCCCACAAACTGCTGGAGGGTCCATAGAGACCCAAAACCAAACCCTAAAGGGGGTCCCCCAAACTGCTTGGGGGGTCCATAGAGACAACACCAAGATCCAGGGGGCCCCCCAGCTGCTGGAGGGGGAAAAGAGTCAAAAACCACCCTCCAAAGGGGGTCCACGCTTGCTGGAGGGGTCATTTGAGGGCCCAACCCCCACCATCCAAAGGGGCCCCCCACAGCTTCTGGAGGGTCCCAAAAGGGGCAAACCCCTTCCCTCCAGGGCTCCCACAGTGTGGAGGGGGCCCTAGAGCCCAAAACCCCCCCTCCCCAAAGGGGTTTCCCCCAGCTGTGGAGGGTTTCCCTAAGGCCAACACCCTAAACCAGGGGTTCCCCCCAGCTGCTGGAGGGTCCATAGAGCCAACACTTTCCATCCAGGGGCCCCCCAGCCCGCTGAAGGGTTTCCCTAGAGCCAAAAAACCCCCCATCCAGGGGGGCCCCCAAACTGCTGGGGGGGCCATAGAGCCAACACCACCCTCCAGGGGCCCCTTTTCCTGCCCGGGGGTTTCCCAAAAAGCCCAAAAACCCAAAACCCTTCCCGGGGCCCCCCCAGCAGTTTTGGGGGGTCCCTAGAGGGGCAAAAACCCCCAAACCCTCCCGAGGGTCCCACACTGTGGAGGGTTTCCCTAAAAGCCAACCCCCATCCAGGGGCCCCACAGCTGCTGGGGGGGTCCCCCTTTGAGCCAAAAACCCACCATCCGGGGGTTCTACGCTGCTGGGGAAATCCATAGGGGCAACAAACCACCCTCCAGGGCTCCCACGCGCTAGAAGGGGCCATAGAGCCAACACCACCATTTCCCGGGGTTTCCCCAGTGTGGGGGGTCCTTTGAGGGCCCAAAACCCCCCATCCCGGGGCTCCCCCAGCCTGGAGGGTCCCCCAGAGACAACACCCCCATCCAGGGGGCCCCCCAGCTGCTTTGGGGGGTCCATAAGGGCAACCCACCAAACCAAGGGGGTCCCCCACAGGTTTTTAAAAGGTTCAAGTCTGGAGAATTAGGGGCCAAAGGGAGCATTGGAAGTCTTGGTTTTCTCCCTTTCCCAAACCCAAAGTTGGAAAATTTCTTTGCTGTGTGACATTTTCGCATTTTTTTGGAAGATCCCATCTGCCACAAAGAAACATGGATTTGGGGGTACGTGATCTGAAGGATGGGTTCCCTACCAAAAAACAGTGACGAACCTTCCACATGGGAAAAAATGGGGCCAAAAAACATTGCCCCAAAAAAACTTTTCCCCCGGGCCACAAAAACTGCCAAATCCCAGCTTTTTTTCTTTCCCGCAATTTCCCCGTGTTGTGACACTGAAATGCAGCAAAAAAAACTGGCCCAAAGGGTTTATGGAGGGCTCTTAGAAAAGACAGAGATCCCCCCGTGGGGGGAAACCCCTTTAAAACAGGGTAGAGGGGCACATTAAAATTCCCTAGAGAGCCCCTTTGGGCAGGAAGCCCCCAGAGGGAAAAAGGCATGAAAATGCAGGCAACATGGTGGCTCAAACCCCTTACAAGAAACCACAAAAACCGGGGGGAATGGGATTCCAGGGTTGCCGTGGCAAAGAGCCAAAAAACAATGGGGCATCCTAAACAGAAGACCCACTCTGTGAAGTCAGAATTTTTTTAAAAAGGGTTTTTGTTTCTGTAAACAGGTCTTTCTTAAGCAGAGAGAACCTCTAAGAGATAAAGAGTCACTCCTATCCTTTTTTTCCCCTTAACCCCAAACAGAACAAGGGAGTGAATCTTGGGACTTGGGGCTATGTTTCTACTTTTATGGAAAAAAAGTAAATACATTGGGTTAAAAGCATGAAAAAATAAAAATGAACAACTGGAATTGCCCAGTGTTTGACTGTGGTGCCTGGAGATCACCACTACAGTTGATTCTTGGAGGTCACCCGGGGGTTTTATTCTTGGGATCCACCAGGGGAGCTGAATTTTTGGGGCCCCACCAAATGGAAATTGATTCTTGGGAAACCCACCCCGTGGAGTTGTTCTTGGGGCCCACCAGTGGGTGTTGGGGTTTTTGGGGCCCATCAGTGGGTTGAATTTTTGGGGCCCCACCAATTTGGGGCTGATTCTTGGGGTCCACCAGGGGAGCGATTCTTGGGGTCCACCAGTGGATTGATTTTGGGGCCCCCCATGGAGCTGATTTTGGGGTCCCCATGGAGTGATTCTTGGGAGCCCACCAGTGGAGTTGTTCTTGGGACCCACCAGTGAAGTTGAATCTTGGAATCCACCAGTGCAGTTGATTCTTGGGGCCCACTACTGCAATTGAGTTTTAGGGTCCTCCAATGTAGTTGATTTTTAGGGCCCACCAGTGAAGTAGATTCTTGGGGACCACAAATGCAGTTGATTTTTAGGTTCCATCAGTGGAGTTGATTCTTGGAGGTCCCCGTGGAGTTATTTTGTCCCCCCCAGTGGAGTTGATTCTTGGTGCCCACCAATGGAGTTGATTCTTGGGGCCCACCACTGCAATTGAGTTTTAGGGCCGACCAATGCAGTTGATTTTTAGGGCCCACCAGTGAAGTTGGTTCTTGGGGCCCACCAGTGCAGTTGATTTTTAGGGCCCATCAGTGGAGTTGATTCTTGGTGCCCACCAGTGGAGTTGATTCTTGGGGCCCACCAATGGAGTTGATTATTGGGGCCCAGCACTGCAATTGAGTTTTAGGGCCCACCAATGCAGTTGATTTTTAGGGCCCACCGCTGCAGTTGATTCTTGGGGATCACCGCTGCAGTTGAGTTTTAGGGCCCCCCCCAGTAGTTCAGTTTTTTTAAAGGTACCGGGAGCCCTTTTTGGTTGATATGAGTCTCCTCCCTTGGGCTCATTTTGCTGCTGATCCTTTTGTATATTTAATGTCTAATGACGTTAAGAAAGGGATGGAAAGCCATAACATGTATCTTGTGAATGTTTCACATCTGGTCTGAAGTTCATTATTCATGAAGGGTCGTACATGTAATCATGGATTCCATCACGGACCATGATGTGGATGAGAAGAAGAAGTGGAGCCACAGGACGCTCTTTCTTCCACCACATCAATTATCAATGAATCCCGTACATAATGGGGAGCAACATAAAGCTGAGGTTATTGATTGAAATCTAGATGAGCACATAAAGCGAGCACTACCTGTCAATATACTAATAAATAACGTGTTACAATGCATTAGCTGGAAGGGTGGACTGACTAAGTCATTAACCGTGCACAGGTGATTGGCTCAGCATTCAATGCGCTCTCCATGGTGCTGAAGATCTAGAGGGCTTGTATTGTCTTCTTCATGGAGTTGGAGACTTATGTTAATGAGTATCTTAATATTTTAGGAGATGATACTCCAATAGCTTAGTGGCAATCAGTGTATAAATGAGTTTCATATCTACTCATGCACTCTACTACCGCTGCTATGAAGTCCAGGGTATCTGAAGGCAGCGAATCTTCTATCATGAATAGCTTGATGACAACTGAGGTGTAAAGTCTAAGGGATTTTCTAGACTTCACCCCTGGCCCTGTCAATTAAAGTTTGAACTCTGTTACTTAGAAGTCCCCAGGTTGTGGTCCTCAGTGTAGCCTTCAATGATAGATGGGAATGGCTGGGTGACAAGATGAAGCTGGTATAGATTTTGGAGTCAAGGAGCATGTGGAAACAGGCAGTGAACAGAGACAGTAGTTAAGAAAGTAAAATAACCCAAACCAAAGGAACAACCAAGCGAAGAACCAGCGGTGGAACTAGAAATCAGGAGACCGAGATAACAGGCAAGTTAAGAACAGCTTATGTCCAGAATTATCCACTAAGGGCACTTAGACAATTGCAATTAGGCCAGTTGGGTTTTGATAAATGTCCTGATGATCTCATCAAAGATAAACCTACGTCAATAGATGGGAAGAGAAGGACTTAGCAGTGGTTGGGTTAAGAGGAGTCACATTGGAGTGTCATTATGCCACCTTCCAAACACAGAAAAAACCTTGAAGGTTACTCAGCCAATTTAACAAGGCCAGTTGGGTTTCAATAAACGTCCTGATGAACTCATAAGAGATAGAAACAGGTCAGTAGTTGGGAAGGGAAGGACTTAAGAGTGGCTTTGTGAAGAGGAGCCAGATTGCCATGTTGTTAAGCTACCTCCAAACACAGAAAGAGACACCAAACACACTTAGATCATTTTATCAGGACTAGTTGGGATTCGATAAAGGTCCTGATGAGCTCATCAGAGATATAACCAGGTCAGTAGGTGGGAAGGGAAGGACTTAAAGGGGTTTTGCCACAATCTCATTCATACTCTGCATTCAGCTCTTAAGCTCTGTGTGCTCGAAGGGGGCGTGTGTGGAATTGTTTGAATTGGCATATCATGTGACCCAGGGCAGGATGACATCACAGGCCTTTCCTCTCTCTACTTAAAGAAAAGGTCTGTTTATGTAAGAGCATTGTGAGTAGCGAGAGGTAAAGCTTGTGCCGTCCAGGCACAAGGGTCTAGGTTCAAATCCCTGCAGGAACTAAAACCTGTGTTTTTGTTCTCTTTATCAATGCCACAGGACCTCGATTGAGTTTCTTTTTATTTATTTGCACTGTGTTGACTAATTACTAAGAGCACAGAGGACGGGAGAAGAAATGACAGCACCTGGGGTTTAACACTCAGTAGCTGCCTGAGAGGAGGAAGTGATGTCTGAACATGTGCGGCACATGACTGACGGAGCTCCTCAGCCTTGTCGTATCCCCTGGAGACTAGCGTAACCAATGGATCACTAAAGGAAACAGCTAAAAACAAAAACGGTTGCAGAAATTGTTAATAGTGATAAATGGTGAAAATGTTTGTTATTTCATTTGCAAGCTTCCCACGTCAATTTTACTTTGTGGCAAAACCCCTTTAAGAGTGGGTTCATGAAGAGGAGACAGATTGCCATGTTGTTAAGCTACCTACAAACACAGAAAGAGACACCAAACACATTTAGATCATTTTATCAGGACTAGTTGGGATTCAATAAAGGTCCTGTTGACCTCAGTAGAGATGGACAGAGGTGGGAAGAGAAGGATTTAGGAGTGGCTTAAAGAAGAGGAGCAGGACTGCCGTGTTGTTAAGCTAAATCCAAACAGAGAAAGAGACACCAAACACACCTAGATCATTTTATCAGGACTAGTTGGGATTCGATAAAGGTCCTGATGAGCTCATCAGAGAGGAAACCAGATCCTTATTTGGGAAAAGAAGGGATCGGGAGTGACTAGGAGAAATGGAGTCAGATTGCCATGCTGTTAAGCCCCCTCCAAACACAAAAAGAACAACCAAAGACACTGAGATAATTTTATCTAGACTACTTGGGATTCAATAAAGGTCCTGATGACCTCAGTAGAGAAGGCCAGAGGTGGGGAGGGAAGGATTCAGGAGTGGCTGAGAGAAGAGGAGTCACAATAAGATACTATGTCACCTCCCAAGCACACACCTATTCTAACCTATATTTTCTTCTCAATCAAAGAGTTTCCTGACTTCTTCATCCTCTTATAACTGGAGCTAGAACATAGATAAATCACATCAGCCATTTTTCCCAGTCATGGAGCTATGACTTAGTCACAGAGTCACTCAGGCTTCAACGAAATAATTCACCCTGCTATCTTTCCATGACTTTTCTGCAGCTACTCCTTGTATGATTTGCACAAAATAGCACAACACAAATATTAGGGAACACACAGGGCCAACATGAAACACTGTCTTATCCCTTCAAATCTTGTACTAAGCAAAGCATATTAAAGGAAATTTTTCATCAAGAAATTACATATAAATAATACTTTTTTTAAAAAATTTTCTAGATCAATATCAATTTAAAAAAAATAAAAATCCTGCAGTTCTCACTTTGGCCACTAGGCCTAATAATAGTCTGACACTTCCTGTTCTGTAGAGAGAACTTCTCAGCAGTCTCCTCATTATCAGAGGCAGAATTACACTGAAAGGGTGACACGTCTGTATACCTAACATGAGGATCCACCATTCCCATGACTAATGCCTCATGTTCTGTAGAGATCACTTCTCCGCAGTCTCCTCATTATCAGCACAGGCAGGATTACACTGAAAGGTGACACACACCAATGTGTATAGATAACACAGGATCCGAAAATCACAATAGGAGATGTCACAGCTCCTCCTCTCCCCCTCCCTGCACACTGAATTCTTCCCCGGTCACACAACCGAGAAAACTCTCCTAGAGAAGTCAATGGGTCTGCTCCTGTTCACAGGCTCCTATGTCCATGAAACTGCAGCAAAGCAACTCTCTAAATGCTGCTAAAAGCAGCTCAGACAAGATGGCCGCTCCCATAATCAAATAAAGACAACAGAATTGAGAAAATTACAATCAGAAAATAAAAACAGCTATGGAGAATAAGATATATACTGTATCAAGTTTTTATTGATTAGATATATTAATACTGGTTATACATTCCCTTTAATTTTGTGTTCCTTTGAATAAATACAGAACATTTTTGAAAGGAAACTTGACGAAACTGACTTCTCCTGAGAGTTTCTGAGCTCCTTAAAGAGCCCGGTGATATCAGCTGCGACCTTGGCTTTTCAGCACATTATGCGCCCGTCCTGTCATTGTCAGATGCACTTAACATAAGGTGAAGAAGTTACAGCAACATCAGCTCTTTAGGGAAAAACACATAATCAATCTCTTCTTACAGATATTGTGAGAGGAGACAGAGCTCGGTGATTACATTTGGTCAGATTTCGATCCTTATTAAAATTAAACTACATTGAACGGCGCTTCCTATTATCAGACCCAGAATGGTATGGCCCATTCTACTGTAATAGAGGTCATTGGAAATTTTCTATATTGCGATTATGAGGTTTCACCCTAAAGGTGCCGCAATGTCATATAGAAGAAGAGGTCTTTCAAGACAATGGGATGGGGGAGGAGGGTTATTCATCATTAAAATTTCTGTCATGCCAGAATTTAGGAAGAAGCTGGGGGATGGAGATGCTTGTGCAGTTGCCCATTTGCATCGATAATCTTACATTGATCATTCCCATATACATATGCACACACATTATTGTCATTCAATGGCTAAATAATATTGCTATACAGTATCCAAGTAATACCACCATATAGTACCCAAATATCCAAACATATTATCTAGACTGACATAGTTAAATGTGAAGTCCCTGGTGGTCTAGGGCAGTGAAGGCTTATATGTATCACTCCCAAAATGTCTCCTGGAAGTTCAGTCGTTGGGGGACCCTAAGAAATTGATCCAAGGCAATTGCCTCTTGTAGCTCATCAACTAAGTAGTTAGAGATCCAGGTTTAAGGATAGGAGACCAAGGAGGGTCGGATCTGTTTACCTAGCTAGTCGGCTGGGGAGTGTGTCATAATTATCCTGATAGGTTGTCTGGAGCTGACTGCATCCCTCAGCTACTGAAGGGGCAATGGAGCCAACACCACCATCCAGGGGCTCCCACAGCTGCTGGAGGGGCCATAGAGCTAACACTACCATCCAGGCGGCTCCCACAACTGCTGGAGGTCCATAGAGCCCTAAACACACCACTCCAGGGGATACCACAACTGCTGGAGGGTCATAGAAGCCAAGCACCCACCTCCAGGGGCCTCCCACAACGCTTGCTTGAGGTGATCCTGTAGAGCTCTAACACCATCCCATCCAGGGGCTTTCCCACACGCGTTGCTGAGGGTTCCATAGAGCCAACACCAACATCGCAGGGGCCCCACAGTGTGTGGGGAGCCATAGAGGCCAACACCCCACCATCCAGGCTTCACAGCTGCTGGAGGGGCCGCATGTAGCCAAACACCACCCATCCAGGGGCCACCACAGCTACTGGAGAGTCCATAGAGCCAACACACCATCCCAGGAGCTTCCACTGCTGTGGAGTGGTCCATAGAGCCAACACCCACTATCCAGGGGCTCCCACAGGCTGCTGGAGGGTCCTATAGAGCCAACAGACACTTCCAGGGGCTCCCACAGACTGCTGGGAGGTCCATAGAGCCAAACACCACCATCCAGGGAGCTCCCACAGCTGCTGGAGGGTCCATAGAGCCATACACCCACCATCCAGGGCCCACAGCTCTGAGTGTCCATAGAGCCAACACCACGCCATCCAGGGGGCTCCCACAGCTGCTGGAGGGGCCATAGAGCCAACACCACCATCCAGGACCCCCCACAGCTGCTGGAGGGTCCATAGAGCCAACACCACCATCCAGGGACTCCCACACATGCTCAGTTGGGTTCAAGTCTGGGGAAAGGGCAGCACTGGGAAGTCTTGATCCTGTTCTTCAAACCAATGTCGGAGATTTCTAGTTGTCTGATCTCAACATCCAGGGAAGACAGTCAGCATGTATGGGTGTATGTGATCTGCAAGGATGGATCCACACTCAAATTATTTGATAAGTGACCCATAGAATGTCACAAAAACATTCCCCCGATCATAACACTGCTACCCCAAGTTTGTGCTCTTCCAGCAATGGTTCCAGGATGTTTGTTCTCACCTGAAACGCCAACATCAATCTGTTTCGAGAAGCAGAAACATGTCTTATCAGGAAAGACAACCTTTTGCCAGTGAGCCTGGTCTAATCTGAATATCGCAGTGAAATGTAAAGCTTTTCTGCTGATGCAGCTTGTTTATTAAAAGTGCAATGACATCCGTCTGTTCCGGGGCCCCATACACAGTAGGGTTAGCAGAGGTGCAGTGACATCCGTCTGCTCGGGGGCAATATTACAGTGGGTTAGCAGATGTGAAAGTGACATTCCATTGCTTCCAGGGCCCCCATACACAGATAGGGTTAGCAGAGGTGCGATGAATCCATCTGCTCCGGGGCCCCATACACAGTAGGGTAATCAGAGGTGCAGTGACCATCCCGTCTGCTCCGGGGCCCCATACAGACAGTAGGATTAGCAGAGGTGCAGGGACATCCATTGCTCCAGGGCCCATACACATAGAGGTGTTAGCAGGTGAGATGCAGAGTCCGTCGCGTCTTGCTCGTCAATGGTCCACATACACAAGTAGGAGGTTAGCATGAGGTGCTTCAGTGTACATCCATCTGCTCAGGGATCCATACACAGTAAGTGTTATTGAGAGAGGTATGCAAGTGATATCCATCTTGTGTTCTGGGGCTATAAATACACAGTAGGGTGTAGTGGAGGTGCAGTAACATCTCGTCTGTTTTTCTTTTACATCCAGGGCCCTATACCATCAGTAGGGTTAGCAGAAGGTGCAGTGAAATCTCCATCATGCTCCGGTGGCCATTAGCTAGTAGGAGTTAGCAGAGGTGCAGTGAATTCTGTCTGCTCTGGTGATGGCTCCATACACAGAGTTCAAATAGGCGTGTAGCAGAGGTGTATGCGTAACATCCAGTTCTGCTCCGGAGGATCCCTGTATTGTGCACTAGTGGGATTAGCAGCTCGGTTGCTTATAGCAGTGCGACATCCATATGCTTCCGGGGCATCCATAACAGTAGGGTTAGCAGAGGTCAGTGGACATCGTCTGCCTCCAGGGCCCCATACACAGTAGGGTTGCAGACGGTGCAGTGAACGACTCACATCTGCTCTGATATCGGAGCCCCATAACAGACAGTAGGGTTAGCAGAGGAATATCAGTAGTGACATCCGTCTACTCAGGATCTTATACACAGTATTAGTTAGCAGAGGTAGCAGATAGTGACATATACTTCTGCTCCAGGGCTCCATACAAGTAGGGTAGCAGAGGTGCGTATGACATCTGTCTGCTCTGGTGCCCCATACACAGTAGTGTTAGCAGAGGTGCAGTGACATCTGTCTGCTCTGGGGCCCCATACACAGTAGGGTTAGCAGGGTGAAGTGACATCCGTCTGCTCCGGGGGCCTCATACACAGTAGGAGTTGTGAAGCACAGAGGTGCGGTTGACAGCTCACGCAGATGAGTATCCGGAAGAGGTCCTACATACACAGTAGGGTTAAGACATGAGGTGTTGGCTCGGTGAGCCACGCTGTTGACTCCATGGCCCCATACCAGTAGGGATAGCAGAGATGCAAGTGGACATCGTCTGCTCCATGGCCCCATACTCAGTTTAGGGTCGTAGAGCTTGCATTGACATCTGTCTGCTCCAGGGCCCCATACACTAGTAGGGTTAGCAGAGGTGCAGTTAACATCCATCTGCTCCGGGGCCCCCATACCACAGTAGGATTAGCAGAGGTGCAGTGACATCATCTGCTCCGGGCGGCCCCAACACAGTAGGGTTAAGCAGAGGTACAGTGACATCCGTCTGCTCAGGGCCCATACACAGTTAGGGTTAGCATAGAGGTTGCGAGTGACTCACCATCTGCTCCGGAGCCCAATACACAGTAGGTTAGCAGAGGTGCAGGTGGTATCAGTCCTGACTCTCAGGGAATCTTAGATACATCTGATTTAGGGTTAGCAGTGAGGTTGCATGGATGCTCATGCGCGTCGTGTGTGACTCTGTAGGGCCTTCGCAATACCACTGAGGGGTTAGCAGAGGTGCGCCAGATGACAATCTGTCTGCTGTCAGGGGGGCCTCATACACAGTAGGGGTGGCAGAGGGGCCGGCGGGGTGCGTACATCTGTACCTGCTCTGGGGCGCGTCATGCACACCGTAGTGTTAGAGCAGAGGTTGCACGTAACGGCCGGCTGATCGGGGCCATCATAACACAGTAGGGTTAGCAGAGGTGCGTTTGACATCCGTCTGCTCCGGTGGTCCATACAACCAGTAGGGTTAGCAGAGGTGCGGTGCATTATCTGTCTGCTCCATGGCCCCATACACGGTAGGGTTAGCAGAGATGCAGTGACATCCGTCTGCTCCATGGACCCATACACAGTAGTAGGGTAGTAGAAGCTGCAGTGACATCTGTCTGACTCCATGGCCATACACAGTAGGGTTTAGTAAAGCCTGCAGGGGACATACCGTAATGCTCTGGTGGTTCCATTTACACAGTAAGGTTAGCAGAGGTGCAGTGACATCCGTCCTGTTCTGGGGACCCATACACAGTAGTGTTAGCCAGAGGTGCAGTAGTGACATCTGTCTGATCTGGTTGGTCCATACACAGTTAGGGTTAGCAGAGGGTGCGGTGACATCCAGTGCTGCTCTGGGTCCCCATACACAAAGTAGGGTTAGCAGAGGTGCAGTGACATCCGTCTGCTCCAGTGCCGCACTATAAAGTAGGGTTAGCAGAGGTGCGTGGCATCCGTTGCTCCGGGGGTTTCCCATACACAGTAGGGTTAGCAGAGGTGCAGTGGACATCCGTCACAGTTCGGCGTGGGCCCCATACACAGTAAGGTTTTGTAGAGGTTGCGGGTGACATTCCATCTGCTCCAGGGCCCATACAAGTAGGGTTAGTAGAGGTGCAGTGACATCCGTCTGCTCCATGGCCCATACACAGTAGGGTTAGCAGAG
This sequence comes from Phyllomedusa bahiana, assembly GCA_025379985.1. Lineage (NCBI taxonomy): Eukaryota > Metazoa > Chordata > Amphibia > Anura > Hylidae > Phyllomedusa > Phyllomedusa bahiana. Next base: position 14,652 of record JAODAL010035031.1, on the reverse strand, counting down.
GTGCAGTGAGCATCCGTTCTCGGGCTTTGGGGTTCCATACACAGTAGGGTGTAGAAGAGGTTGCGGTGACATCGTTCTGGCTCCATGGCCCCATACACAGTAGGGTTAGCAGAGGTGCAGTGACATCCGTCTGCTCTGGGGTTCCATACACAGTAAGGTTTGCTATTGTTTTAGACACAGCTCCTTCAGATTCCCACTTCTTGTTCAGGCTGGGAGAAGTTCTAAAGCTTCAGTCCCCAACTTCCTGTTCAAGCTGTGGGTGGTTGAACAGCTTCAGGCTCTCACTTTCTGTTCAGGCTGTGGGTGCGTCTTCAGCTTCAGGTTCCCACTTTCTGTACAGGCTGTGGACAGTTCTACAGCTTCAGGCTCCCACTTCCTGTTTGTGGGTGGTTCTACAGTGGTGACTGACATTTCAACTCTGCTACTCCAAGCTGATCCTTTTAGAGGAGCATTAGTGATGGAAGAGTTTAACTGCAGTGCACAAGGCTAAAGGGCTCAAAATGGTTAAAGTTTGTCAGTAAGAAACATAAGGAAGCTCCTGTGCTGCTGATAAGACACAGCAGGAAGTGACGTCACCATCCCAACCACTGGTAGAGCAGACAGAGTTGGGAAGCCTGTGTACACAAGCAAGAGATAAGATGTGCTCTATCTCTGAAAGGAAGCAAAATCAGAACAGCAATGTACTTGGAAATAGTGATTGTTCGTCTTTGCCTATATGTTTAAAGCTCATCAATATGTGGAGACAACCCCTTTACTACTCGAGTCTCTGGTGGTTGAGGGCACTGAATGGTTACACCCTTCACTTTCAGGTTACTCCTGAACTCCAGTTTTCTAATGAAGCCCTTAGAAATGGGTGCCATGTCAGTGCCCCCCTTTCCAATACCTAAAATTTTCCCTAGTTATAGTGCAGGGGCAAGGGAGGCAGATCTTCACCTGGATTTTCATGGATTTGTCCTATAACAGTGGTGTCCAGGTTGCTCCATCTGTTGCAGAACTTGAACACCCATGATGTATTTTCCGGACATGTTGGGAGTTGTAGTTTTCCAACGTTAGAAGAGCCACAGGTAGAAGCAGTCCAGGAACTTTTTGGTGACCGGAGATAGTCACTTTTACACTGCTTAGTGGGTCCTTTCGGCAGGTGCGGACCCCATTTCTGTCCCCCTGTGCACGCAGCTATGGTATATTAGGATCTCTAACCGCCTATTACTGTACACTAAGTGCCATTCCCTCCATCACCATTAATAATACATGCTAAAAAGTTTCCTTTTCTCATAAAGATTGACCTTGTTTAATAATTGAGCGCAGGATTATGTGTATGTTCACCATGATAGGTCTCGTCCGCATCTGTTTGTCTTCCTGGTAGTTGGCCGTGTTACGTCTGTAGTCGCAGCCTTTTACCGCACCCTTAGTTACAAGCTATGGCGCCATAATTGGCGCTGTATTTTCAGCAGGAGTCAGGGGTAACAGCTGGACTTTAAGTACAGGTTGAAGAAGCTCTAAATGTAACAATGGCCGTTTATAATAGTGCAGGAGCGTTATAAGACGAGCTGCTGGTCATAAGTTATACCTAGAGGTTCTAAGCGCTGCATGTGTAAGTAGTGATCATGGACTTCCTATATGTTTTTCTATTGTAAGGTTCTACATCCATCATCTCCCAGCATGATATAGAAGATTACAGGGAACCAGCGATTTTATTTTCCTAATCATAGTGCACTCCCCATGGCTGAAGAAAGCCCAGGACGCCCCTGGATAATCAGCCTTAAAGGGGTTGTCTCACTACAAAGAACAGCTTTCAAAATGTAGACTTTTTCCATATATATTGATTTGTTCATCTTTTTTTGTTAAGGAGCTACAAATGATTTTATCTCTTTCTGTGCTCTCTCTGGTTTCCCAAGTAACCGACCTGTGTACTCCTTCTCCCCTGCTGTTTGTTCTATATGATAGCAGGGAGTGATGTCATCACACAGGTGGTGGAAGTGTGAGAGCTTGTGTGTTATCTGCTCTTTCAGACAAAAGACAGTAATTACTCTACTGTTTACATTAGCTCAGCAGCTTCTCCTGTCCTAGTAGAAGGTAATTGATTTAATCTAGACTAATAAACATAATAAGCAGAGAAGTCTGAATACACGGAGCTCATATGCTAATTTACGGGACAGCTTGACCAGGAAGTGACAGAGCAAAGCAGCATTATTTCATTCATGCATCCTATGAAACTTTGAGATGAGACAACCCCTTTAATGGTGTCAAGAGCATAGATATAGATGGAAAGGGGTAACAGTCGTACTTGGACCTAAATATCCCTTTTACACTTGACAAGTGATAACATCAAATCTGTAACAGGTTGTGCTCCTTTGCTCACAAATTGAATTTCAATATTTTGTGTGGCCACCATTATTTTCCAGCACTGCATCAACTCTCTTGTGCATGGAGGTCACTAGAGTTTCACAGGATGCAGCCATTGGAATCCTCTTCCTTCCTCCATGAAAACATCAAGGAGCTTGTGGATGTTAGAGACCTTGCGCTCCTTCACCTTCCCTTTGAGGAGGCCCCACAGATGCTCAATAGGGTTTAGGTCTGGAGACATGCTTGGCCAGTCCAGCACCTTTACCTTCATTTTCTTTAGCAAGGAAGTGGTTGTCTTGGAGGGGTTTGGGGTCGTTATCATGTTGGATACTGCCCTGCGGCCCAGAAGGGAGGGGACTATTCTCTGCTTCAGTATCTCACAGTACATGTTGGCATTCATGGTTCCCTCAATGAACTTTAGCTTCCCACAGGGGGCAGCACTCATGCAGTCCCAAACCAGGATACTCCCACCTCCATTCTTGACTGTAGACAATCACACTTGTCTTTGTACTCCTCACCTGGTTGCCGCCACACACGCTTGACATCATAAAGTAAGTTTCTCTTTGTCTCATCAGACCACAGGACATGGTTCCAGTAATCCATGTCGTTAGTTTGCTTGTCTTCAGCAAACTGTTTACATTATTTCTTGTGCATCATCTTTAGAAGAGGCTTCCTTCTGGGATGACCGTCATGCAGACCAATATGATATAGTGTGCGGGATATGGTCTGAACTCTCATACACTGACCCCTCCACCCATGTAACCACTGCAGCAATGCTGGCAGCACTTATACGTCTATTTTGAAAAGACAATCTCTTTATACGACACTGAGCACGAGCACTCAACATCCTTGGTCCCGCATGGCAAGGCCTGTTCTGCCTTGATAAACCACTGTATGGTCTTAGCCATCATGCTGAAGCTCAGTGTCAGGGTGTTGGCAATCTTCCTATAGCCTAGGCGTTCTTTATGTAGAGCAACAATTCTTTTTTTCAGATCCTCAGATATATCCCTATAATACAGGATATAAGACAGGATCAGTAAAGGATAGGTAATGTATGTATACAGTGACTGCACCAGCAGAATAGTGAGTGCAGCTCTGGAGGATAATACAGGATGTAACTCAGTATCAGTACAGTATAAGTAGTATCATGTACACAGTGACTGCACCAGCAGAATAGTGAGTGGAGCTCTGGAGTATATTACAGGATGTAACTTAGGATCAGTATTGGATAAGTAATGTATGTACACAGTGACTCCACCAGCAGAATAGTGAGAGCAGCTCTGGAGTATAATACAGGATGTAACTCAGGATCAGCACAGGATAAGTAATGTTTGCACACAGTGACTGCACCAGCAGAATAGTGAGTGCAGCTCTGGAGTATAATACAGGATGTAACTCAGGATCAGTACAGGATAAGAAATGTATGTACACAGTGACTGCACCAGCAGAATAGTGAGTGCAGCTCTGGAGTATAATACAGGATGTAACTCAGGATCAGTACAGGATAATGTATGTACACAGTGACTCCACCAGCAGAATAGTGAGTGCAGCTCTAGAGTATAGTACAGGATGTAACTCAGGATCAGTACAGGATAAGTAATGTATGCACACAGGGACTGCACCAGCAGAATAATGAGTGCAGCTCTGGAGGATAATACAGGATGTAACTCAGGATAAGTTATATAATATGGTATTAAACAAGTGAATTAACAGTTATGTAGATGATATATGCAGTGTCAGACTGAGGTCCCTTGTACCCACCAGTGGAGTTGATTCGTGGGGCCCACCAGTGGAGTTGATTCGTGAGGCCCACCAGTGGAGTTGATTCTTGGTGCCCACCAGTGGAGTTGATTCTTGGAGCCCACAGTGGAGTTGATTTTTGGGTTTGCCACCAGTGGAGTTGATTCTTGGTGCCCACCAGTGGAGTTGATTCTTGGTGCCCACCAGTGGAGTTGATTCTTGGGCCCACCAGTGAAGCTGATACTTTGTGCCCACCAGTGGATTTGATTCTGGGTACCCACCCTACAGCTACTGTCCATGCCTCTTATACTCTTTCTCCTGCATTTCGCCTCCTTCTCTCTGTCTTTCTGCCTCTCCCAAGGATGAATATGCAGTCTAAAAGAAACTCCTGATAATGTTACTGCCTAGAAATGCCACTGAAGGTCACTGCAATCGTTCCTAGAAGTAGATAAGGGATAATATATTCCCAACACAGGCGGACCGGACTCACACGTCGTTAGCGCTTTGTATATTATCCTCATCTGATATACGTTGGCTCAGATGTGCTGCGGTAGTCTCATGTCTCATTTATGTCACATACGTTCATTACAGTAACCCCTTATAGACAGCGCTGTAATAGGAAAATACAGGCAGTTGTCTGCAGAGAACCTGCGGAATACAACATGGGCACTACTACCATGACAATGTTATTAGGAGCAGAATAGTAGCTGTAATAGTTGCATAGGAACACCACCAGACAGTTGGGCAACATTTAGGCAACATCTGGGGAGCACTAGGGTTAGGTTTAGGGTTAGTTCAAGCCTAACTCCACTCTAACTGTAGGAATGAGGCCAGAGTTAGGGTTGGAGTTTGGGTTAGGGTTGAGCTAACTCTATCCCTAACCTTCACTTTGACCTTTAGGTTGCTTAGATGCCTGGCAGTGCTCCTCAGCCTCCAAATTGCATAATAACACTACCAAACATCTAGGCAACACTAGCCCTAATGCCAACCCTAAGCCTAGACCAGAGTTAGGGTTGGAGTTTGGGTTAAGGTTAATGGTTAGGTTGCCCAAATGTCCCCAGATGTCTGCTGGTTTTTCAATGCTTCCAAGTGTCCAAGAACACCACCCAAGCAACATCCCTGCTACTCCAAGGTTAGAGTTATGCTTACTGTTAGTCCAACTCTAAACCTAAGGTACGGATTAGGGTTAGCATTTCAGTTAGGGTTGGACAAACAAAAACCATAACATAAAAACTGGCGTTCCCAACATGTCTGTTGGTGTTACTATGCTTCCCATACCACCAGACATTAAGACAACATCTAAGCACCATCTGGGTGACATTTTGGGAACCCCATAATTGGGATTAAGTTTGGAGATAGGATTAGAGTTTTAGGTTTGGACTAACAAACACCTTAAAGGGGATGTATGGCTTCATCAGTTTGTCTGTTTCATTGTACTTTCGGTTTCTCAGTTCCTCAAACCCAGCGGCGGTTCTTCCCCGCCCAGCTGGGTGTTTCTTAACTGACAGGGGATGACATCATCCCCCCCTTCACTGCTCATGCTCGCTCAAGAGTCAGTGTGTTTATTTGAGATTAGTGGGAGGGTATAGCACATCCCTGCTCTTCCCCCCCTCTCTGTCTGAGTCCACATGTCACTGGGTCGTTCCTCTTCTTTTGCAGTCTCATTTTGTAAGAGCTGTTTACATACCACAGCCCTGCATTCAGTCTAGACAGTCTTCTATGAACTCAGAGCACTGATCTCTTCTCCTCTCACAGATGAAGGTTTGTTACAGTTGAATTCAGTCTTCTATGAACTCATCCAGAGCAGCACAGATCTGTCTCCTTTCTATGTTTACACGCAGGAGCATTAGGCACCGAGGCACAATTCTGCTGTTTTCTGTTTGTAGAAGCAGCTGCAATATCACTGAGGAGCTGGTGGCTGTATAGAGTGAAATTGTTGCCGGCCCCTTATTCTGAGTGAGAGAGGCAGGAATGCGCTCTCCCATGAATACGACCGGGGGCCAGACAGAATGTAAATTAGTAGAGCCGTCAGCCAATGAAATGAAAGGAGGCGGGATCCGATCTGCACTGGGGAACTGTGTTTACAAACACAAAACGAAGATAAGGGATCCCGTGAAAACAAGACAGCTTTGCTAATGACATTCAATTGCAAAGTTGTTTGTTTTCACTGTCCCCTTATTCTGAAGACCATTTAATGTAATGATAAAACCCCTTTAACCATAACCCTTAGGTTACTCTGATGTTGCACAGATGTTAACTATGGTTATGTTTTTTTATTTTCTCTATTTCAGTGATAATTCGATTATGGGGACCTCAAGGTCAAGAATGTCATTGGGAATTTCAGGGCTCAATACAACAAAAACATCTTTCCCTTGTCTATTACCAGTTCCTATCTTGCATCTTAAAATGTATGATGGCCCTCACTGAACAGATAAATGCACCTGTGTGAGACGGGTGGTGGGAAGCTTTGTTTTAAAAACAACCTCTGATCTGGGTCCCTAACAGGCTGCCCTGCTTACGATTAGTCTGATTTTGTGCAATTTTTTTCCAAGGTCACTTACAACATTCTTTAAAAGAAAGAAAGTTGGATCTGTGGCCGTAATAATGGCACAACATTAGCTTGAAATCTCCAAACTCAGTACTGGTTGAATAACCTGTGAGGAACTTAAGCACCTAGAAATTAGAGTAAATTATTCATAAAACACAAATGTCAAATAGATGAGGCATTTTCAGTAATCATTTACTTAAATGTCAAGCTTTTCATTCTAAGAGAACAATCTGATATTTGTGGTATCAGCCGTGTAGTGACAGTGAAGCAACAACGACCTACAAATAACAAGTGACAACACTGTGGTTACTACTAAGTGAGAAAATAAAAAAGATCACACAGAACTATTAGTAGAATTCATTGCTCTAAAACACATCGAAAAGTACAGAACTGTTACAGGGACTCAACCTTTCTTTTCAGTTACTTTGGGGGTGGCATAGTTCTATTGCTAGAAAAAGTCTGACTTTAACATTCTTTTATTGGATGAGTAACATTAGAGCGAAGAACCCCCAACCCCCATGATCAATTGGCAGTGACTATCCCCCATGACCAAAAATGATATCACTTTTTTTGTTATCCGTGTTTAAAAATTTTGGGGAAAATTTAGTACAGTTTTGGCTAATAACAGATGGACTTTCCTTTCTCAAATCCATATATCATGTTATGTATATCAAGATGGGTTATCTAAAGTAAGACAATGCCTATAACATGCAAACTTAAGAAATTTAAACGGCCTTAACTTATAAGCTGCCATTCAAATGATACTGCCACATATGCACAAGAGTATAATTCCTACAATACTGTCCCTTTTATGTACAAGAAAAAACTATAAATATCCCCTATGTAAAGAATAAAACCCACTATAATTGCCCCCTATGTAAAAATATAATACTTAAACTCCCCCCCTAGTAAAAGACTATAACTACCATAATATCTCCTATGCACAAACAATAACTACTTAATACTGCCCCCCTATGTACAAGAATATAATACTATAATACTGCCCCTTTTGTACAAATTTAACTCCTCCAATACTGCCCCTATGTCCAAGAATTAACTATAAAATATGCCCCTAGTACAAGACAAATACTATAATACTGCCCCTATTACAAGACAATAATACTATAAATGCCTCCTAATACAAAATATAACTATTTAAAATATTCCCTTTGTAAAAGATTATAACTCCTACAATATGTCCCCTATGTACAAAAATATAACTACACAAAAATGCCCCCTATGTACAAGAATAAAACACAAAAATCTGCCCCCCTATTACAAGAAAAAAAACTATAAAACTCCCCCTTGTACAAAAATATAAATATAATACTCCCCCCTATGTACAAGAATATAACTAATAATACTGTCCTCTACTTACAAAAATATAACTATAAAATACTGCCCCCTATTACAAGAATATAACTTATAATCTGCCTCCTATGTAAAAGAAAAACTACCAAATACTCCCCCTTGTACAAAATTTTAAACTACTATAATACTCCCCCTATGTACAAAAATATAACTACAATAATACTGCCCCTATGTACAAGAATATAACTACTTTAGCCCCTATGTACAAGAATAAACTTTCTTAATACGGGCCCTAGGAAAAGAATAAATCTAAAATATGCTCCTATGTCAATAATATAACTCTAAAATCTGCCCCTTGTTCGGGAATATAACTACTATAATACTCCCTCCTAGTACAAGAATTAACTACATAATACTGCCTCCTATGTACAAAATATAACTACTTAATACTGCCCCTATGAAAAATATATAATATGCCTCCTATGTAAAAGAATATAACTATATAATTTTGCCTTATGACAAGAATATAACTACTATAATACGTCCCCTATTCAAGAATATAATACTAAAATACCCCCCCCTTTACAAGAATATAATACTATAATACTGACTCCTAGTAAAATAAAACCCTAAAATACTCCCCCTTGTACAAGAATTAAACTATAATACGTCCATTACAAGAATATAACTACTATAGTATGCCCCCATGTACAAGAATATAATCTAAATACTACCCTCTATGTACAAAATAAACTACTATAATACCCCCCCTTTATGACAAAACTATAACTACTATAAATGCTCATATGTACAAGAATATAACCACTAAATACTGCTTCCTTGTACAAGAATATAACTACTATAATAATCCCCCAATGTACAAGAATTTAATACTATAATACTGCCCATTTTACAGTTAAAAAATACTATGTATTCCCCCTTGTACAAGAATATAACTCAAATATTGCCCTTAATACAAATATCACACTAAAAAACTGCCCCTATGTACAAAATATAAAAATTAAAATCCCCTTATATAAAAGAATAAAAACTAAAATAATATGCTCTAGTAAAAGATATAACTATTAATATCCCCTTTTTAAATACAAAATATAACTACAATAATACTGTCCTATGTACAAAAAATGTAACACTTAATACTCCCCCTTTAAAAGAATATAACACTTAATACTCCCCCTTGTAAAAAATATAATATATAATATGCTTCTATGTACAGGAATAAATACTATAATACTGCCCCTAGTCAAGAATTCCCTACTATAATAAGCTCCCTATGTAAAGAAATATAAGTAAAAAATACGCCCCCTTGTCAAACTAAAACTACTATAATACTGCTTCTTTTACAGGAATATAATACTAAAATATGCCTCCTATGTACAAGAATATAACTACTATAATACTGCCCTTGTACAAGAATATACCTACTATAATACTGTCTATGTAAAAGAATATAACTACAAAAATGTGCCCCCTAGGGTAAAAGAATATAACCCTTAATACCCCCCTATGTACAAAAATATAACTATTTAAAATATACTCCATGTACAAGAATATCTACTAGAAAATGCCTCCTATGTCAAGAATATAATATTTTAAATATCCCCCCTATGTCAAGAATTAACACTTAAACTGCCTCTATTACAAAGAATATAATACTATAATACTTCTAGTAAAGAATATAACTACTATAATACTGCCCCTATGTAAAGAATATAACTACTATTTTACTGCTCCTATGACAAGTATAACTACTATAATACTGTCCCCTATGTACAAAAAATAAACTACTATAATACTGCTTCAATTAAATAAAAATATATGAAGGGAACATTCAAGTTTTTGTTTTAAATATGACACCCTGGATTCAAAGATCCAGTTGCATTTAGTTTTAGCAAGGGGTGTAGTATTTGTATGGTAGTTTAGAAGTACTAAACCCTCAGGCATTAGGGTAAGGCAAATTCGCTTTGTCTTTTTTTTTAATTTCATAGTCATAGGGGAAAACCCCTAGCTAGGTTTCTGGAATGGTGCTATATTAAATCTGTAGCAGGACGGCTTTTCATTTTTAATTTAGTATAACAAAAGGCAGGTGCCGGCTTTCATTTCGTAGATCTTTAGGTTTGCTTTCACTATAACACGCCAGTATGAATACTTACGGGAAGAACACCACCCGGGCAATCCAACCTGGACCAAAATTCTTAAAAAAAATGTAATAAAGAGATCCCAAATAGACCCACAACCTCACCTCATTTTTCTTAAAAAACCCATTTAACATTTTCATGTTACATAAACAATGGATGGGACTAATGCAAAGAGAAAGACATGTCTTAATGAAAGCAGGAAGAGATAGATAGATAGATAGATAGATAGATAGATGTAGATAGATAGATAATAGATAGATGGGTACGGAAGTTTTCACCCCCCTTTTAAATTTTTCACTCTTTTTTTCTTTTGCACCACTTGGTAAGTTAAAAAAAGACATTTTTGTCCTTAATGTACCTCTGCCCCCCCTCCCCCCCATTTTGAAAGAAAATCTAGAAATTAATTTTTTTGAAAATTTTTTTAGGAGAAACTAAAATTTCCAAGGAAAAGTTTTCAGACCTTTGCTCATATTGATAAAGCCCCTTTGAGCTAGTAAGCCATAGTCTTTTTGGGAAGATGCAACAAGTTTTTCACCCTGGATTTGGGCATCCTCTGCCTTCTTCCTTGCAAAATCCTCTCAGTTCCTCAGGTTGGATGGTGAACGTTGATGGAAGCCATTTTCCAAGTCTCTCCAGAGATGCTCCATTGGGTTTAGGTCAGGGCTCTGTTGGGCCAGTCGGAATGGTACAGAGTTGTCTGAAGCCGCTGCTGTTTTATTTTAGCTGTGTGCTTAGGGTCTTGTTTGTTGAAGATGAAACCTTGGCCCAGTCTGAGGTCCAGACGTCTGGGAAAAGGTTTTCATTTCCCGGATATCTCTGTGCTTGGCCGCATTCATCTTTCCTTCAATTGCAAACCAGGTCCCTCCCTTTTTTCCCCATTAGCAAGATGCTGCCCCCACCAAGTATCACTGTTTGGGATTGTATTGGGCAGGTGATGAGCAGGGTCTGGTTTTCTCCACCGCTTACAATTAACACCAAAAAATTCTTATTTCTTATGTCTGGGTCCTTCATGTGTAAACTGTCTGCGGCTTTCTATGTCTTGCACTGAGGAGAGGCTTCCGTCTGCGGCTTTCATATGTCTTGCACTGAGGGGGAGGCTTCCGTCTGCGGCTTTCCTATGTCTTGCACTGAGGGGAGGTACAGTTGCGGCTTTCCTATGTCTTGCACTGAGGAGAGGCTTCGTCTGCAGCTTTCAAAATTTTCTTGCACTGAGGAGGGGTTTCCCCCGTCTGGGGCTTTCATATTTTCTTGCACTAAAGGAAAAAGGCCCCCCCGTTTTCGGTTTTTAAATATGTTTTTGCATTGAGGGGGGCCCTTCCTTTCTGGGGCCTTTCCCTATGTTTTCCCTGAGGAGGGGGCTTCCGTCTGCGGTTTTCCCCTATGCCCTTGCATGGGGAAAGGGGTTTCCCCGTCTGCGGCTTTTCCAAAGGGTCTTGCACTGAGGAGAGGCTTCCCGGGTCTGCGGCTTTAAATATGTTTTAAATGGGGAGGGGCCCTTAAAAATCTGCGGCTTTTTTTGGGTCTTGCACTGAGGAGGGGTTTCCCGTCTGCGGCTTTCCTATGTTTTTTGCACGAGGAGAGGTTTTTCCGTCTCGGCTTTCTTAAATTTTTTGGGAAAATGAGGAGAGGTTTTCCGTCTGCGGTTTTTCATATGTCTTGCTTTGAGGGAGGTTTCCCGGGTCTGGGTTTCCCTTTTGTCTTGAAAATGAGGAAGGCTTCCGTCTGCGGCTTTCATATTTTGACCTGAGGAGAGGCTTCCGTCGGCCACATTTTCCATAAACCCCCGGACGGGTGGAGGGGCGGGCAGTGATAGTTGACTTTGGGGAACTTTCTCCCTAAAATTTTGTTTTAGTTTGGTTGGAGGGGGGGGGGTCGAGGAAGATTTTGTGGTCGTCCCAAAATTTAAAGCGGCCCTGAATACTTTTTTGGGGGCCATGAAAGATAGTTTGAAAAGAGATAGATAGACTATTTTGGGGTTAAAATTTTTGGGGTTTTTTTTCTCAAAAATTTCTCCAGTGTGTTTATGATAAAAGTTATTTCCCCCTGACCCGAAAGATGGGCGCCAACGTTTGCGGAGACATCAAGGAGAGGCTATCCCCTCACCCCAAAATGTTGTCCCCCAAAAGACCCTTTTTGGGTGGGGTTTAAATTGTGTGGGCAGGTGTATCTAGTCAATACAGAACTGCCCTATACTGTGTGAATGGTGCAGTGACACCTCTACTACTGGAGTAGCATCATTTATCCAGTCATTGTACCTCTGCATGAACAACACAGGGCTCATCTCATCTTCTTGGAGGATAGTGCTCCAGCTCATCAATGTCGCTTCATCATGAAACAGCTGTTGGAGACTGGGGGACCTCAAATGGATCGGCTGCACTTTCTCCAGGCCTGAGCCCCCTAGAAAACCTGTGGGATCACCTGAATCACCATCTAGAAGCTTTTAACTCGGTACACCTAAACCTCAATGACCTGAGGGATGCCCTTCAAGAAGTGTGGGACGTCACGCCTCAGCGGTCAGTAATTCCACCTGTGAACAGCAGGAGATGTCGTTGTCAAGCTGTCATTGACTCTCAAGGCCACGTGACACGTTATGGAGACATTGACATTTCTTGGCTGTGTAGACCCTTCACTGGTGTTGGCTTTTGTTTTATTAAATTGTTTGAGATGAAAAAATCAAAGTAAAAAGTGTCACTGTAACAGGAAATTTTTATGTTTTCCATAGATTTCACCCTAAAGCTAAATATCCCTAAATTTTTGTGAGTAGTGTTGCATATCCATAGATGGATATATGAAAGAGAGGAAAATATAAAAGAGAGATAGACATATAACTGATATACTGTACAGTTGAAACCAGAAGTTTCCATACATTATATAATAAGCCCCATCTGCAGGTTTTTCTCGCTATCTGACATGAAATCAGAATAAACCTTCCCCGTTTTACGTCAATTAGGAACCAAAATTATTTATATTTGCCAAATGACAGACTAATGAGAGAGAATTTTAAGACATTTTTATTACTTTATGCAAAGTCAGAAGTTTCCATCCATTTCATTAGTATTTGGTAGCATTGCCCTTAAACTGTAGGACTTGGGCCAAACTTTTCAGATATCCTTCCACAAGCTTCTCACAATAGTTGGTAGGAATTTTACAATATAAACAGGAGTCAGGGAACAGGGGAAAGCACCAGTGGTCTACTAAGAATAGTAGGCCTGGGGCGGGTTTTCAGGGAGAAAAGCAAAGAAACAGAGGCAGAAAGCAAAAGGCATGTGCAGTGTCCGACAGAGGTGCTTAGGGCCCATCCACTAGTGGATCCACCAGTGGATTTGACTATGGTGCCCTCCAGTTCAATTGACTCAGGGGCCCACCAGTGGAGTTGATTCTTGGGACCCACCAGTGGAGTTGATTCTTGGGGCCACCAGTGGAGTTGATTCTTGGTGCCACCAGTGGAGTTGATTCTTGGTGCCACCAGTGGAGTTGATTCTTGGGGCCACCAGTGGAGTTGATTCTTGGGGCCACCAGTGGAGTTGATTCTTGGTGCCACCAGTGGAGTTGATTCTTGGTGCCACCAGTGGAATTGATTCTTGGGGCCCACCAGTGGAGTTGATTCTTGGGGCCACCAGTGGAGTTGATTCTTGGGGCCACCAGTGGAGTTGATTCTTGGTCACCAGTGGAGTTTTTTTCTTGGTCCACCGTTTGGAAATTGATTCTTGTTGCCACCATGGAATGATTTTTGGGGCCCCCCAGTGGTTTTGATTTAAGAGCCCACAGGGGATTTGTTTGGGGGCCCACCCTACAGCTACTGACAGGGGGCTTTATATTTGCCTCCTGCTTTTTGCCTCTTTTTCTCTTATAAGAAACTCCAGGTCTGCCATGCACAGAGGCCCACCCGGGTTTTCCCCTGTTCCCATGTGAATGTGCAGTAATGTATAGAAGCTTAGGTTGGACCCCAAGAATCAACTCCACTGGTAGGTCCCAACTCCACTTGGTGGGTCCCAGAATCAACTCCACTGGTGAGCCCTCAAGAATCAACTTTGCTGGTGGACCCCAAGAATCAACTCCAATGATGGGCCCCAAGAATCAACTCCACTGGTGGCCCCAAGAATCATCTCCACGGGTGGGCCCCAGGAATCATCTCCACTGGTGGCCCCACGAATCAACTCCACTGGTGCGCTCCGAGAATCAACTCCACTGGTGGGTCCCAAAAAACAACTCCACTGCTGGGCCCCAAAAATCAACTCCACTGGTGGACCCAAAGAATCAACTCCACTGCTGGGCCCCAAGAATCAACTCCACTGGTGGGCCCCTAGAATCAACTCTTTGTTGGGCCCCAAGAATCAGCTTCACTGATGAGCCCCAAGAATCCAAAAAATATGTACTGTAGCCAGAGGTGGTGCCAGAATTTTTGCATTCTGAGACTGCCCCCCATTTTGACGCCGCTTCTTACCATACTCTCCTCCTCACAGTAACACACCATGCACACAAATACTCCGTCCTCACAGTAACACACTATGCCCACACAGACTCCTCTAGGAAAACCCCCCCCAAAAAAAA
>JAODAL010035030.1:0-43457 GCA_025379985.1 Phyllomedusa bahiana | reverse complement strand
ATGGGTCGCAGAAAATGGCGCCAATTTAAAAGATGGATGTATAGCACCCTTGGAATCAATGGCGCTTTAAAATAAATAATATTAATAATGGAGAATTTAAAAAAAATGTTTTTTTTAAACGCACTGAAATAGGATGGAAACATTTTGGTATCACTGGACTTGTATTGACCTGATGCAAATTTAAAACACAGTGAATGTTTTTGGATATTTTTTTTTTTTTTTTAACAGTACTAAAACATAACAAAACCCTAAATATTTGGTGTCCACAGAATCGTATCAACCTGTAGAATATGGATAATGCACCATTTATACCAAAGAGTGAACGCCGTAACCCCCCCCCACCCCCTGCAAACATGGCGCAAGTACTTTTTTTTTTGTTTCACATTTTGCCCCACTTCAATTTTTTTACAGCTCCCCAATATATTCTATGGTTCAGTCATTGACTCCATTAGAAATTACATCTTGTCTTGCAAAATAAAAGCCCCCGTATTTCTATGTAGGTGGAAAAAATAAAAAAGTTATGGCTCCGGGAAGGTGGGGAGGCAAAAAATAATAGAGCCGTATTATTATGACCGGCTGTCGGGCAGGGGTTAAAGGAAGACTTTATTAGGAAGTGACAGCGAGACGAGCGCCCTGTGGCTCTTACCCTGTTTTACATGAATGATTACATAAGCGATGATGACCGGGCGAGTCACGTTTCTTGCAGCGTCCGCCTGACGACGAGAAGATCCTGAAAAGTTCTGCGGCTTTACATTAAGCTCATAAGACCACAAACAAGACGCAGCGAACCTCTGCGGAGGGCAAACAGAAGGCGTCCTGTGCTTCCTTATAGGCGTCGGTGGAAAATATCCGGCTCCCTGCTCGGTGCACACCTGACTCGACGTCACATTCTGCACAGAATCTGCAATGAGATGGGTCTGTGCCAGGATAGTCCGGCCCTTTAACCTCTGAGGGATCCACGTCTCCTCCGGAGACGCTCAGTCCTTCCTGACAAGTCACTGGCTCTGCTGCCCAATGAGCTTCTGGAGCACCGGACCGACCCGGATGGATGTGAAGAAATCTCGCTGCTGAAAAAGATGTTTGATTTTCCTATAACAAACCTGTCGCCGTCTGATCCAGAAGACGATGAACTTTTACTTGTGTGAGTAAATGAGTCGGTTTCTGTGAAAGGTCTTGCGGTCATGGGTGCAGGGGGGTAGGGTAGCTGGGGGGTGCAGGGGGGTAGGGTAGCTGGGGGGTGCAGGGGGGTAGGGTAGCTGGGGGGTGCAGGGGGGTAGGGTAGCTGGGGGGTGCAGGGGGGTAGGGTAGCTGGGGGGTGCCGGGCTGTAGGGTAGCTGGGGGGTGCAGGGGGGTAGGGTAGCTGGAGGGTGCAGGGGGGTAGGGTAGCTGGAGGGTGCAGGGGGGTAGGGTAGCTGGAGGGTGCAGGGGGGTAGGGTAGCTGGAGGGTGCAGGGGGGTAGGGTAGCAGGAGGGTGCCGGGGGGGAGGGTAGCAGGGGGGTGGAGGGGGGGTGGGTGCTGGGGGTGCCGGGGGGTAGGGTAGCTGGGGGGTTTGCAGGGGGGTAGGGTGCTGGGAGGGTGCAGGGGGTAGGGTAGCTGGGGGGGGGCAGTGCTGGAGTGTAGCTGGGGGGGTCAAGTGGGGTAGGGTAGCTGGGGGGGTGCCGGCTGTAGGGTAGCTGGGGGGTGCAGTGCTGGAGTGTAGCTGGGGGGTCAAGTGGGGTAGGGTAGCTGGGGGGTGCCGAGCTGTAGGGTAGCTGGGGGATGCCGGGCTGTAGGGTAGCTGGGGGGTTGCCGGGCTGTAGGGTAGCTGGGAGGTGCCGGGCTGGAGGGTAGCTGGGGGATGCCGGGCTGGAGGGTAGCTGGGGGGGTGCCGGGCTGTAGGGTAGCTGGGGGGATGCCGGGCTGTAGGGTAGCTGGGGGGTTGCCGGGCTGTAGGGTAGCTGGGGGGTTGCCGGGCTGTAGGGTAGCTGGGGGGTTGCCGGGCTGTAGGGAAAGTTTGGGGGGTTTTCCCGGGGGCTGTAGGGTAGCTGGGGGGGTGCCGGGCTGTAGGGTAGCTGGGGGGGTGCCGGGCTGTAGGGTAGCTGGGGGGTGCCGGGCTGTAGGGTAGCTGGGGGGATGCCGGGCTGTAGGGTAGCTGGGGGGTGCCGGGCTGTAGGGTAGCTGGGGGGTCAAGTGGGGTAGGGTAGCTGGGGGGTGCAGGGCTGTAGGGTAGCTGGGGGGTGCCGGGCTGTAGGGTAGCTGGGGGGTGCCGGGCTGTAGGGTAGCTGGGGGGTGCCGGGGGGTAGGGTAGCTGGGGGGTGCAGTGCTGGAGTGTAGCTGGGGGGTGCCGGGCGGTAGGGTAGCTGGGGGGTGCAGGGCTGGAGTGTAGCTGGGGGGTGCAGGGCTGGAGTGTAGCTTGGGGGGTGCAGTGCTGGAGTGTAGCTTGGGGGGTGCAGTGCTGGAGTGTAGCCTGGGGGGTGCAGTGCTGGAGTGTAGCCTGGGGGGTGCAGTGCTGGAGTGTAGCCTGGGGGGTGCCGGGCTGGAGTGTAGCCTGGGGGGTGCCGGGCTGGAGGGTAGCTGGGGGGTGCGGGGTGGAGTGTAGCTGGGGGGGTCCCGGGGCGGAGTGTGGGCCTGGGGGGTGCCGGGGCTGGAGTGTAGCCGGGGGGGTGCCGGGGAGGTGGAGGTTAGCCTGGGGGGTGCCGGGGCTGGAGTGTAGCCGGGGGGTTTGCGGGGCTGGAGTGTAGCCTGGGGGGGTTGCGGGCTGGAGTGTAGCCTGGGGGGTGCCGGGGCTGGAGTGTAGCCTGGGGGGTGCGGGGTGGGTGTAGCCGGGGGGGTGCGGGGCTGGAGTGTAGCCTGGGGGGTCCCGGGGTGGGTGTAGCCTGGGGGATGCCGGGCTGGAGTGTAGCCTGGGGGGTCCCGGGGGCTGGAGTGTAGGCTGGGGGGTGCCGGGGCTGGAGTGTACCCGGGGGGGGTCCCGGGGCTGGAGTGTAGCCTGGGGGTGCGGGGTGGAGGGGTAGCGGGGGGGGCCCGGGGCTGGAGTGTAGCCTGGGGGGTGCAGGGCTGGAGTGTAGCCTGGGGGGTGCCGGGGCTGGAGTGTAGCCTGGGGGGGTGCCGGGGCTGGAGTGTAGCCTGGGGGGTGCCGGGGCTGGAGTGTAGCCTGGGGGGTGCCGGGGCTGGAGTGTAGCCTGGGGGGTGCCGGGGCTGGAGTGTCGCCTGGGGGGTGCCGGGGCTGGAGTGTAGCCTGGGGGGTGCCGGGGCTGGAGTGTAGCCTGGGGGGTGCAGGGCTGTCTCAACAGCAGTATGGACACCGGGGGCAAAGAAGTGCACTGAGCCCTGCCCAAGCACATGACCTCATACCAGGCCACCCTCTGACTGCCAGAGGACCCTATGCTCATGAGGACCCTAGGCAACGGTTTATTGTGCCCAATGGATAAGACTGCCCTTTGTTGGTGCTTTGGCAAGGGCTTGGTGTCAAGGAAGTTACTACGAAGACACTGCCTCAATCATGGGGGCCCGGGGCAACAGCTTAGTTTCCAATGAATAAGGCCGCCATGTGGGGGCGATGTTCTAGTATGGCAAGGGACTGGTGCCAAGGAAGCTACTATTAAGGCACTCTGCCTCAATCATGGGGGCCCTTGTAACAGCCTATTATGCCCAATGGATGAGTCTGCCATGAGGGGAGGAGGTGTGGTAGGGCAAGGGCTGGTTGCTGCCCAAACACCTGACTTCATCCTCTGTCATGGGGCTCCTAGGCAATAGTTTATTGCGCCCAATGGATAAGACTACCCTTTTGGTGTGGTCTGGAAGGGCAAGGGCTGGGTGCCAAGGAAACTACAACAAAGACATTCTGCCTCAATCATGCGGCCCCGGGGCAACAGCTTATTGTGTCCAATGAACAGGACCACCATGGAGGGATGTTCTGATAGAGCAAGGGATGGGTGCCAAGGTAGACACTACTTAGACACTTCGCCTCAATTATGGAACCCCTGGTAACAGCCTATAGTACCCAATGGATGAATCTGCCTCTAGGCAACAATTTGTTGTACCCAATGGACAAGACAGGCCTGGGGAGGTGGCCTGATAGGGCAAGAGCTGGGTGCCAAGGAAGGCACTATTAAAACACTCTGCCTCAATCATGGGACTCCTGGGCAACAGCCTATGGTGCCCAATAGATAACACAGTTATGGGGGGTCTGGTAGGGCAAGGGCTGGGTGTCAAGTAAGATACTCTCTGCCTCGATCATAGGGCTCCTGGTCAACAGCGTATAGTGCCCAATGGATAGGACCACCATGTGGGGGTGGCCTGGTATGGCCAGGGCTGGGTGCTAAGGAAGGTACTAGTAAGTCACATTTTACTTGCACTTTAGTGAGTCCCCTCAACCTCTGGGACGTGAGACGGCTGTAGTTACACCCATGGAGCGTGTTGCTAGGATAGGCCACTACTTTATGGGTGTCCTGCCCAGCATCCCCATCATTGTGAGGCTCCAGAAGAGAGTGATGTATGTCCCAACCATATCACTTTATAACACAGCGTTCTTGTTATAGTCTTTGATGGCATATTCTAGAATTCTACCATCAAAGTATGATGGGAGCCGCACCTTTCTCAAGAATGGTCCCCGAACAACTCGGCTCAGAATGGACAACTGGTCGCACTTGAGCACAAATCGTCATTGTATTCCATAGCCATTCCAACTACACCGCTCCCCTGCACCCGGAACTACCACAGAACAGAAAGGAGAGTTGCGCGCAAGCGAGTCTGGCTCTCCATTCTGATCAGACACGTTTGGGGGCCCGTTTGTGAGATAGGTGCTGGTCCCGGAGGTGTGACCTGCACCAGTCAGACTTTGATGGAACTAACGATAACTCCTCAAACGCTATGGTGGGGACACCCCTTTACGTCTGTGGTCACGTGTCCAAGGCTTATCGCCCAGGCCACTGTGCTGCATGCATGGCTTTTGATCCCCTGACCAACCTAAAGCAGAGAATAACTATGTGAACCCAGACTAACATTGCTATGCATAATGATGTACAGATGTAACAACGTGCCATGATATCACCACACAAAGTCAACTCTTTCAATGGTCTTTGATGTAGAGATAAGAGCAAGTAACACAGAAAGCCACGATATTACAATTGAGCTAAACTCTGCGTCATCCATAGGGTGCGTAGCCTTCAGTACATTTCTAATATCCGGGGCCGTCTTTAGTGGCTTATTAAAGGCTTTGTCCGGATTTATCAATGTACCAAATTTGGTATTGATTGGTCCAATGGATAAGTCCGTCATGGGGGTCGGAGGTCTGGTAGGGCAAGGGCTGGGTGCTGCCCAAGCTCATGATCTCGTCCTCTGACTGTCCAAGGCCCCCATGCTCATGTAGGCAACAGTTTATTGTACCCAATGGCTAAGACTGCCCTTTGAGGGTGGTCTGGAAGGGCAAGAGCTTGGTGCCAAGGAAGCATCTGTGAAGACACTCTGCCTCAATCACAGGGCTCCGGGGCAACAATTCCAATGAATAAGACCACCAGGTGGAGGGGGGGGGGGGGCTCATAGGGCAAGGGCTGGGTGCTGCCCCAGCATATGACCTCACCCTATGACTGTCAAAGGCTCCCAGGCTCATGGGGCCTCTAGGCAACAGTTTATTGTACCCAATGGATAAGACTCGTTTGACCGTGCATGAAGAACGTATAGGGCGACATGTCACAACACGCCAACGCTG
Organism: Phyllomedusa bahiana; assembly: GCA_025379985.1. Classification (NCBI taxonomy): domain Eukaryota; kingdom Metazoa; phylum Chordata; class Amphibia; order Anura; family Hylidae; genus Phyllomedusa; species Phyllomedusa bahiana. Next base: position 37,768 of record JAODAL010035030.1, on the reverse strand, counting down.
GTTATTTGGCGCATGTGTCTCCCGATTTTGTAGTGTACTCCAAGTGTACGGTGGTTGTCGGCACATTGTACGCCATCTTTTGTGTGGCTGTATGCGCCTTTCTGTAGCCGGCGTGGCATGTGCGCCACATTCGTATGGGGCTTACACTGTCTGCTGTTTTCTCCGTGTGATTTTAGGCGTGTCGCGGCATTTTGCCGTGGGTGAGTGGCGCCTTTTTTGCCGGCTGCTGGTGTCAGATTTGCATTGTCTAAACTTGCGTCATTTGTGGACGACAAAAATTCAGCGCATTGATGTGTGCGAAAATGTGAGCGCATAACCTGACGCTTTGCAAATGCGGCCTCTTTTTATTTGTTGCTGCGGGGTTCATTGCAGAACGTCGTCCTGTACTGATTTCTGGCTGCTGGTTGAAGTTGTAGATCGTGCGCCGACTGTGTGCGCTCTGATGTTGAATGTTGCTCCCAACTCTGCTCGAATGCGCCTAATTTACAAATGCGCCCCAAAAGCTAATAAGAATGCCAGGAAGAGCGCATAAGCATGCGCCCCAATCCATACATGCGCTGCGAGGACAACATGCGCTCCAAAACAAACCTACGCGCCGTTAACAAATGCGTAGAACTGTCAAATGCGCCTAAATTTGAAGTATACAAGCCGGAACGCCCAAACAGGCGCCCCATACAACACACTTGCCGAAAAAGGCGCAACGCCTAAAACATTCCGACAGACGCAAATACACCCACTTTACACAACAAGCACAGAACATATTAGGAAATACATTGCGAGTGTACGATACTTTATGCCGTATTCAAACTGGCGTACGGACGCCACTTTTTGGGACATGTCGCCCATAGTGTCCACTGTGAAGTCAGAATTTTTTTTGTGTGCAATATATTGAGAACGGTAAGTCCTAGAGAGCTGAAACCCAGACTAGAGCCTTCGGAAGCACCAGATTTACCTGCGTACCAGATTTGGTGCAGGTTGGTTCAGTCGAATGGCCTTGTGTTAAGAACATACAACAGAATCCTTTATTTTGTTGCATATAGTGAAGAAGGTAATGGTGCGAGTCTATGGCTGGAGGTTTCTTAGCATTGTCTTGATTTTATGCATTTCTTTTTTTTTTTTTATCTAAATAGGTGTGGAAATGTGGGGCCAGAGCTCTGTTCTTCTTCTGACACAGAGCTCCAAATCCCCTGCTTACCTTCATACAGCCATGTAGTAGTATAATAAGTCTACCTGGTGTTTATACAGCATGGAGCCCCCCCCCCCCCTCCCCCCCTCCCAATGGTGGTGAGAAAGCTTACAATTTAGAAAGTCACTCTATTTTCCCTTCATACTGTTAACATCACAAGGGTGGGGAATTCTGAGCCCTGCGGACTGTTAGGACAGATGGAATTTTCAATGAACGTGCTACTCTATAAAGGAGAATCCAGACCCTGACCCTCCTTTTATGTTCTTCATATTAAAGACTCTTTAAATTAGGTAGGGAGCTTTGTGCTGCTGACAGGACTAAGGGAAAATTTGCTTTCTATGTAACACAACGACTTGGTGTCAGCTGCAAGGAAAAGGAGAACCTACTTGTTCAATCTGGTTGCCCCGGCCAAGATCTCAAAGGTCAATCTCCATATGTGCTGTTGTTGCTTTCTAACTGTTCACACGGCTGATTTCGGAACTGATTCACGTCGGATTTCCGACATAAATACGTTCCGAAACCAGTTGCAAATCAGTTCCAAATAAGCTTCACTAAGTGTGGCACGGATTTGGAACTGATTTCCCGACGGATTCACCATCTCCAATCATTGTAGTTGGTGAATCCGTCCGGAAATAATTGACATGCACATTGTTATTGCGGCCGCAATCCGGAACAGAAATAAGTGTCGTCTGGACGACGACACGTATTTCCCATTAAAATCAATGTAAAACGGGCAGTTACTTGTTTGTAACTGATTTCGCAACGGATTTGCGGCCGTAAATACGGCTGCAAATCCGTTGCGAAATAAGCCGTGTGAACATGGCCTAAGCTTCCCTTACGTCTGTCAGCAGCACAATGATGGGGATCTAGCAAGGTGATCCTTAGAGAGGGCAATCATGCACAGTTCTCAAAACTGACTTCCTGAAGGAGGACTGTTCTGAGGCACAGTGGACAGAGTGTAGTAGGTTAATAAAAAGGAAAAGTATCTATATTTCCCATCATAACATGCAATAAACTTTTGCATGTCTATATATAGAAAGATGCTCATCTTAAAGGAGTTGTCTCACTACATCAGTTCATCTTACCTCAGTCCTGTTTTCTTGGTTTCATTTTGAATTCAGGGGCGTGTTTACTGACTTCCACTAGGCTGCAGTAGAAGCCAGGTCTGTAGCTATAAAAGGGGGTATAAAAACAAACAGGCGATAAACGGGGCAGCCTATCAGGAGAGATCAAACAGGTCTGTAGCTATAAGCAGTACAGGCAGTGTGCTTGGCCAGCCTATCAGGAGAGATCAAACAGGTCTGTAGCTATAGCAACCAGTGCTGGCAGCCTATCAGGAGAGATCAAACAGGTCTGTAGCTATAACAACCAGTGCTGGAAGCCTATCCGGAGAGATCGAACAGGTCTGTAGCTATAGCAACCAGTGCTGGCAGCCTATCAGAAGTGAACAAACAGGTCTGTAGCTATAGCAACCAGTGCTGTCATCCTATCAGGATAGATCGAACAGGTCTGTAGCTATAGCGACCTGTGAAGCTGATGCAGCCCATCCAAGAGGGGATAGCTAGGAATAGGTAGGACACTGTTAATGGACACATTTTGCAAAATGACTTGTTTTTGCAAGATCTTTAACATAAAAAGCAGCGATCCCTGTAGTGAGACAACCCCTTTAATAAAAAGGGAAGGAATCTATATTTTCCACGATAACATACAATTAACTTCTACATGTCTATATATAGAAAGATGCTTATCTACAGGAGACGGTCTGCAACCACTTGGTCGAAGGTGACCTAAAATAACACGAGGGTGGTTTCTGGCCCCGCATTTAAGATATGTTCACATTTTGAAGAGTAATTTTACTCTTCACAATCTGCCTCCACATCTGCTTCAAAATCTATTTTGAAACGTTTTTTTGAAACCTATTTTAAAAAAAATCCTATCCCCCATTGTTTCCTGTCCTGTGGTGATTTTACACGCTTATTTGAAGTGTAATATGCAAAATAGAGCAGCGTACTCCTTAAAAATTCAATCTGTCCCATCAGTCCGCATGGTGGAGAAATCCCCATCATTGTGCTACTGACAGTAAGAGAAAGTAGGGTTTCCTCATCACTTCCTCCCAAGAACCGTGGCAGAAAACGGAGCCTTTGCTCCAGGTGAAGGGAACGGACTTATGGAAGCTTCTTAGAACATGAATGCTCTTTCATTCTAGCGATTTAGAGGGGTTGTCCAGTTGATTAAAATAATTTAGGTAGCATTGACCAAATGCAAAATAGGAGACAGAGAGAAGAAAAAAATTACCAAAAAAACACTTTCTACTTGACGTCCTTCATAACATTGTTCCAGCACTGGCTCTGCAGCATCTGTCCTCGGTTGTCCTCTCATCCGGTCTCCACCTGAATGGGACGTCACTGCCTTTGGTTACATTCCAGGGGTCTACATCTACCAACTATGGTGTAAGGCAGCGGCGCATGACTGCTGTAGCGGTGATGTCCTGCTCAGACGGAGGTGGGGAGTAAACAGAAGACCAGGGAGAGCTGCTGCAACGGAGGAGAGGAGGAAGGCGAGTAGGGGTCATTGCTGGTGATTTTGTGAAAATTTTTTTATATTTTGCTTTAATAAAAGAAAAAAAAATCCTTGACCTCCTCATGTGCTCGCTGCCAAATTATACCGGACTGCTGTTTTATTGGTTCTGTTGATGGCCCATGTTACACAACGACTTGGTGTCAGCTGCAAGGAAAAGGAGAACCTGCTTGTTCAATCTGGTTGCCCCGGCCAAGATCTCAAAGGTCAAACTCCATATGTGCTGCTGCTGTTGTTTTCTGGTTCAAGGGAGCATCCCGGTTTGTTGTTGCTTGTGGTAAAATGCTGCCTCTCGCTATTATATCAGCTCCTCCTGCTCTATAACATGGGGCAGATCAGATAGCATGTCCTCAGCTCCTCCTGCTCTATAACATGGGGCCGCAGATCAGATGGCATGTCCTCAGCTCCTCCTGCTCTGTAACATGGGGCCACAGGTCAGATAGCATGTCCTCAGCTCCTCCTGCTCTATAACATAGGGCAGATCAGATAGCGTGTCCTCAGCTCCTCCTGCTCTATAACATGGGCCCACAGATCAGATAGCATATACTCAGCTACTCCTGCTCTATAACATGGGGCAGCAGATCAGATAGCATGTCCTCAGCTCCTCCTGCTCTATAACATGGGGCCACAGATCAGATAACATGTCCTCAGCTCCTCCTGCTCTATAACATGGGGCCTGCAGATCAGATAGCATGTCCTCAGCTCCTCCTGCTCTATAACATGGGGCCTGCAGATCAGATAGCATGTCCTCAGCTCCTCCTGCTCTATAACAGGGAGGCGCAGATCAGAACGCATGTCCTCAGCTCCTCCTGCTCTATAACATGGGGCCTGCAGATCAGATAGAATGTCCCTCAGCTCCTCTTGCTCTATAACATGGGGCCACAGATCAGATAGCATGTCCTCAGCTCCTCCTGCTCTATAACATGGGGCTGCAGATCAGATAGCATGTCCTCAGCTCCTCCTGCTCTATAACATGGGGGCCACAGATCAGATAGCATGTCCTCAGCTCCTCCTGCTCTATAACATGGGGCCACAGATCAGATAGCATGTCCTCAGCTCCTCCTGCTCTATAACATGGGGCAGATCAGATAGCATGTCCTCAGCTCCTCCTGCTCTATAACATGGGGCCACAGATCAGATAGCATGTCCTCAGCTCCTCCTGCTCTATAACAGACAGCATGTCCTCAGCTTCTCCTGCTCTATAACATGGGGCACATATCAGATAGCTGTCCTCAGTCTCTGCTCTATAACATGGGCCCGCAGTCAATAGCCTGTCCACAGCTCCTCCTGCTCTATAACATGTGGACTGTAGATCAGATAGCGTGTCCTCAGCTCCTCCTGCTCTATAAACTGGTGTCCGCAGATCAGATAGCTTGTCCTCAGCTCCTCCTGCTCTATAACATGGGGCCGCAGATCAGATAGCGTGTCCTCAGCTCCTCCTGCTCTATAACATGGGGCAGATCAGATAGCGTGTCCTCAGCTCCTCCTGCTCTATAACATGGGGCCACAGATCAGATAGTGTGTCCTCAGCTTCTACTGCGCTATAACATGGGCCCCACAGATCAGATAGCGTGGCCGCCGCTCCTCCGGCTCTATAACATGGGGCCACAGAGCAGATAGCGTGTCCTCAGCTCTCCTGCTCTTAAATGGGACAGATCAGATAGCATGTCCTCAGCTCCTCCTGCTCTATAACATGGGGCCTGCAGATCAGATAGCATGTCCTCCGCTCCTCCTGCTCTATAACATGGGGTCACAGATCAGATAGCATGTCCTCAGCTCCTCCTGCTCTATAACATGGGGCTACAGATCAGATAGCATGTCCTCAGCTCCTCCTGCTCTATAACATGGGGCCACAGATCAGATAGCATGTCCTCAGCTCCTCCTGCTCTATAACACGGGGTCTGCAGATCAGATAGCATGTCCTCAGCTCCTCCTGCTCTATAACATGGGGCCACAGATCAGATAGCATGTCCTCAGCTCCTCCTGCTCTATAACATGGGGCCTGCAGATCAGATAGCATGTCCTCATCTCCTCCTGCTCTATAACATGGGGCCACAGGTCGCATGTTCAATGTGACAGGTTCCCTTTAGTATTATTCAATGGCGTCTTATATACTTTTGACTCTCTGCATTTTCTGGTGATTGAGACACGACCGGACATCTCTCTGGTTTATCCACCTTTTTTTCTCTTGTATTGGGCAGGGAACCATCCATGGAACAATCGGAGATGGAAAGAGAATGCATAAAGCTGCGGGGAGATCTGAAGTTTTATTTTATGAGTCCCTGTGACAAGTACAGAGCACGGCGCCAGATCCCATGGAAACTTGCCCTCCAGGTTCTGAAGATTGTCATGGTGACCACACAGGTAAGTGGCCCAAGTGTATTGTCAAATATGAGGAACTGGCATTACAAATCGGCACGGTTATCCTGATTGTAGATGTTCTCCTTTATGCCTTATGGTCATTGTGCTTGTATACATGCTACTGTTTGCTGCTTGGCTTCTTCCAGGGTTGCCGCACAATGTCAACGTCCTATCGGATATGCTCTGTTTGGGTATATATATGTAGTAGGGACAGGACTCTCAGGACCAGGCTTGGACTAGCCAACAGGGTAACAGGGGAAACCCCCGGTGGGCTCCTGAACCTGGCAGGGGCAAAGGCAAAGAAGAAGAAACAGAAAGCAAACGGCATGTGCGGTCATCTAGAGTATCTGTAAAATGAGCTCCAAGAGTAGACCCCTCCCGACCCCACCCTTTGTTTGGGGCCAAGCGAGTCGACCCCCCCCCCTCTTTGGTTGGGCGCCAAGCGAGTCGACCCCCCCTCCCCCTCTTTGGTTGGGCGCCAAGCGAGTCGACCCCCCCTCCCTCTTTGGTTGGGCGCCAAGCGAGTCGACCCCCCACCCTTTGGTTGGGCGCCACGAGAGTCGACCCCCCCCCCTTTGGTTGGGCGCCAAGAGAGTCGACCCCTCCCCCACCCTTTGGTTGGGCGCCAAGAGAGTCGAGCCCCCCCCCCCCCCCTTTTTGGTTGGGCGCCAAGAGAGTGACCCCCCCCCCCCACCCTTTGGTTGGGCGCCAAGAAGTTGACCCCCAACCCCCACCCTTTGGTTGGGCGCCAAGAGAGTCGACACCCCCCCCCCCCCACCCTTTGGTTGGGCGCCAAGAGAGTCACCCCCCACCCCACCCTTTGGTTGGGCGCCAAGAGAGTCGACCCCCCCCCCCCCTTTGCTTGGGTGCCAAGAGAGTCAACCCCCCCCTTTGCTTGTGTGCCAAGAGAGTCAACCCCCCCCCCTTTGCTTGGGCGCCAAGAGAGTCAACCCCCCCCCCCCTTGCTTGCCAAGGAGCTTGCGCCAAGAGAGTCAACCCCCCCTTTTGTTGGGCGCCAAGAGAGTCGACCCACCCCCTCCTCTTTGGTTGAGCACCAAGAGAGTCTCTTCCCCCCCCCCTTTGGTTGGGCGCCAAGAGATTCGACCCCCCCCCTCCCCCTTCGGTTGGGCGCCAAGAGAGTCGCCCCCCCTACGGGGGGGAAGATCCATAGGGACTATGTGCTAAGGGGGAGTTGCATTCATTCTCCGATCTAAGAAGACCATCCCTCTGATCTCTCCATTCACTCTTTAGCTTATTCTCTTCGGGTTGAGCAATCAGCTGGTCGTATCCTTCAAGGAAGAAAATACAATGGCTTTCAAGCACCTGTTTCTTAAGGGCTATACCGGCGTCGATGAGGATGACTACAGCCGCACCGTTTACACGCAGAAAGACCTGTATGACAGCATTTTCTTTGTGATTGATCAGGTAAAACAATATTGTTGAGTGCGCTTGTTGTGGTGGTGTTTTTTTTTTTTTTTTTAATTTTTTTTTTTTTTTAATGAAATTTTAAAAATATAAATATGTATATTGGTTAAAATGTTTTTAAATTTTGTATATTTTAAATGTTAATATATATGTTTATATATTTAAAAATAATATGTTAAATTGTATATAAAAATATGTATATATATTGTTTTAAAAATAGTTATATATATAATGTTTTTTTTTAATATATAGTATATATAATATTTATTATTATATTATATTGTATTTATTGTATATATATATATATATTATATTGAATATATATGTGTATTTATATATAATATATTTTTTAAATTTTATTATGGGGTATATGTATTTTTTAATATTTTGTATATATATTTATGTTTATAGTAATATATTAAAATTTTTTTTTTTTGTTATATAATTAATTTTTATATTTTATTTTAAAAGTTTATAATATTTTTATTTTTATTGTATATTTATGTATTGTATTTATATTAATTATTTAAAAAATTTTTGTATATTAATATGTATATATGTTTTATTAATGTAATTTGATTATATATATTAATTTATGTATATTTAAAAATGTAATTTGTGTATATTATTAGTATATATGTATATATTTTTTTATATATGTGTTTTTTAAAATATTTTTGTATATGTATATATGTAAATTTTTTGTAAATTTTTATATATTTAATTTTTGTTTATTATATATAATGTATATATTTTATTGATATATATATAAATGATATTATATTGTATATATATTTATATATATATGTGTATATTATGTAATAATAATATGTTAAAAAAGTATATATGTTTATTTGATAATGTATCCTCAAGAAGAAAATAAATGGTAGATGTATATATATATGCATAAATATGAGGATGAATTTCACCGTATGTTAAATATGTATGGTTCTTTGTGATATCAGGGAAAACAATATTGTTATTGTTGTTTGTGGTGTTATTGTTTTCTTTTATAAATTTTTTGTATTTAATGTAAAATATATATATATATATATATATATATACACACAAAATACATTATTAATTTAAATGTGGACCAGGTCAGTACAAGTGTTTCCGAAGATCTCAAAAAACCACTTTTAAAGTGAATAGGTCTGGGCTGCAATGCTAAATACAGAACTTTTTGTTACCCAGGACAATCCCCTTGACTTAAACTATTTATTTTCATTTTTTTCTCAAACTTAAAAGTGTAAAGGAGTAGTCGTCTAGAAAGCACATACTATATATTAGAAGATCCCAGTTTTCAATGGTTTCAGTGGCCGCGGTGTAATACCACATTCCCCCTGTGGTGGCGCTGCAGGGAAACAGAACACTTTCTGTGAAGTTCAACCACCGATCACTGTTGACCACTAATCTTCTCCATTCCTGTTTCTGTAGTACCGCAAGATTGGGAACCTCTCGCTTGGTACAGTCAGCTATGAAAATGAGGAAAAAAGAAAAGGTCTGAAGATCTGTAAACAGCATTACCATAAGGGCTCGATACACCCATCCAATGATACCTTCTACATAGACCCGACAGTGGAGACAGGTATTTTACATTAAATTACGGATCATAGGTTTGTCTGGCAAATTTGCTATAGTCCTGAATAAAGAGGAGTGGATTTTCCATAGTAACCCAGATTGCCCAGCATCAACTCCGTTTTAGGATTGACTTTAAACCGAACCTGTCACATAGCTTATTCTCCCTTGAGAATATTGGTCACTAGATTATTCTCCCTTTGGTTGGGCGCCAAGAGTGGACCCCCTTCTGGTTGGGCGCCAAGAGTGGACCCCCTTCTGGTTGGGCGCCAAGAGTGGACCCCCTTCTGGTTGGGCGCCAAGAGTGGACCCCCTTCTGGTTGGGCGCCAAGGGTCGACCCCCTTCTGGTTGGGCGCCAAGGGTCGACCCCCGTCTGGTTGGGCGCCAAGGGTCGACCCCCTTCTGGTTGGGCGCCAAGGGTCGACCCCCTTCTGGTTGGGCGCCAAGGGTCGACTGTTTCCAGCAGTGCGTCCCTTATTGTGTAGAATACAGTACTTTTGGAGCATTTAATACTCAAATCTGGCACCTCTACCATAACTGAATCCACCTAAAGGGGCACGCTACATATTTGGTATTGCCGGCAGAATACAGATTACTCATCACTTATACCGAAGAGTGAATGCCATAAAAATGAAACCCCCACAAAGATGGCGCAAGTATGTTTTTTTCAGTTAATGGAAGCATTAAAAAGTCCGTCTTGTCTCTTATGTTTTCAGAGTGTTTACATGTGGAGCAGGAGCTTTTAGCGAACAGTCTACCCCGTGATGCCATCATCAATTCCTCTTTCTTCCATCTGGAGTTTTACAGGTAGCCGCTCATATATTACTCTTTCTCTTATTAAATGGGTTATCTGGGAGTTTAAAGATTTCATAGAACACTATAAACAGCAATTATATTGAAAAGTCAAGATATTCATATATCATAAGACCCACTTTTTGCAGTAAAACTTCCTGCTCAGTAGTTCTCCAGCATCTCTTTCCTACAACTTCCAGACTGCATTGCAATGTAGGACTTTCCTCCACAGTTATCACTACTAGGGTCTATGTGCTGACAATAGTATGTACTCCCCCCAGTTCTGTACTTGCTGTCATGATAATATTGATAGCTAAGGCTCACAAGTCGCTATGTAAACTGTACAGAGCTGCAGTCATCATTCTCATGACAGCAGTACACAACCCCCCAGCTCTGAACTGCTCTTCTCTGCTCCATTTACTAAGTTCTGCCAGCAGGACTCAAAGATAAAAAAATAGTTCCCCATTCCCCTGTAATTTCTCTAATGTAATATCTTCTATTTACTTACAAATTGTTCTCTGCTCAGGTCACACCCACTACAGGGGAGTGTTCCTGAGCTGAGCCTGGCTTCAAAGCCACTGAGTGATGACAAAACGTTCACTGAGGCCGCGTGATCAATGAACATCAGGTGATTTGCAGGGGATAGAGGGGAGGACAGGGCTCTGGTTTTGCACAGCAGGACAGGTAAATAATTTTTAATAAGTATGAATCACAAAGTTTAATACAACACGGTTATGAGTCCTAGAACAAATAAAAAGATAGTCGTGGAGAGCCCCTTTAATGTTTCGGTGCCTTAGTGTCTGATATTTTTATTGCTTTTTTTTTTTTTTCTTTTTCAGGCTTATTAAAGTTGAAATCTCCTTTAGGCTGAAAGGAATTGATCTGCAAACGATCCGAGTCCGGGAGCTGCCCGACTGCTACATGTTCCACAATAAGGCAAATAGCGATTTGTTCTATACATATAGGAATGTATGAGGGTTTGTAAGATCTAGTCTTAGAGTTGAGTCTTTGTGTTCATATGCGGCAGAATATGGTGTAGTTACCAAAATCCGCAGCATAAAAAGTCTACTCTGTGTGAATGAAGACTTGACCAATTTGTCGCTCCATTTATAGAGCATCTAAACTGGGGGTTTCAGCATAATGTTGCCATCAAGGGGCCGCTTGTAACTATAGGACTGTAAAAATGGACATTTGGATGTTCTCGAAGTTTGTATGGAGTGGGTTCATGCCTGTTCATTAAAGCTGGCAACCACTGCTAATAGCAGGGAACTGAGCCGGCTCCGATCCCTGCTGTTAACGCTTTAGACGTGGCTGTGGAGTCTAATTGAATGAGGAATGGTGCTGCGCACTGTTCCCAACCCCCTCAATCACCTCCCCGCGATGTAACCATGGGGGGGGACGATTCATTGCCATGACAGCCAAAAGCCACATGCAGCTGCCATGTACATACACCTATTATACCCTGCTGTAATAGGTAAGGAATGAAAATCCTATGTACTGCTGTATATAAAACAATCGTGCCCTTTAGTGGTCAAGTACCCTAGGGGACCAAGTATTAAAGTTAAAAAAAAGAAAAAATTAATAAAAATTAAATACTGTATAAGCCGAGTTTTTCAGCACAAAAATGTGCTGAAAAATCCCCCCTTGGCTTATACTCGAGTCACTGTCGGCGCTCGGGCGCTGCGATGGCCTGTGCGCCGGCGGGGACACTTCTGCTACATGCGACTCCTTTTTGGAGCGCATATAGCAGAATCCTGAGTAAGCTGATAGCGGCGGGCACTGCCGTGACCTGTGCGCTGTCGGCGTTCTCTTCCCCTATATGCGACTCTTCCGGAGCGCATACAAGTGAAGAGATACCACTGCAGAGTAGAGAGCGAGCGCTCCCTGCGCCGCAGTGGACTCCGGACGGGCGCAAGCAGACTTGCGGCCGTCCAGAGTTTCTGGCGCAGGCAGCGTGTGTCATCACGCGTGATGACATCACCCGCCTGTGCCGGGAAGACGGAGGAGAGTGCGCAGGAGGCCGGACAGCGAGGAGGCGGAGTGGCGAGGGAGTGAGGTAAGTGCTTGTATTTGTTTTTTTATAATCTGCTTATACCCTGCCTATACCTGCCATTAGGGACATATACCTGCCTTTAGGGACATATACCTGCATATACTCGCATTTAGGGACATATACCTGCCTTTAGGGACATTTACCTGCCTATACCTGCCTATAGGGACATATACCTGCCTATACCGACATATAGCTGCCTATAACTGCCTATGGGGGACATTAAACTGCCTATACCTGCCTATAGAGGACATATACCTGCCTATAACTGCCTATGGGGGACATTAAACTGCCTATGTAATTTTATTGATATCCATTTTAATTTTTGAAATTGACCAGTAGCCGCTGCATTTTCCACCCTAGGCTTATACTCGAGTCAATAAATTTTCCCAGTTTTTTGTGGCAAAAGTAGGTGCCTCGGCTTATACTCGGGTAGGCTTATACTCGGCTTATACGGTAATAAAAAAAAAGTTTAAATCCCCCTTTGTCATTTTTTTTTTTATTATATTTTTATTAAGATTTTCAACTAAAACAATGGGTGTTCATGAAAAATTGAAAATACAATAATGTAATATTATCATACATATCGAGAAACTTACAACACTTGAACATAATCAAAGGACAATGTTGCTGCATTTCTTACAAAGACTACTGCAAGCAATTAAATAATAAACCTATTAAAGTGTCCCTTTGGTATGGTTTACGACAGGGCCGGACTGGGAATAAAAATCAGCCCTGGCACAGAGTCCCCAGTAGCCCACATACAATATCCGCTTACAAAATGTCCCTTGTTCTCGCACCTTGCCACTTTCTAAAATAAACTACACTATAAAGGTGCTTTCACACGGAGACTTTTGATGCATTTTTGATGGTTTTTTGGTGCGTTTTTGTGCAGAGAGGCAGAGCAGTTAGCGCTGTACATTTCTGCCCAAAAAAACGCATCAAAAATGCACCAAAACCGCTCCGAGTGAAAGCCCCCTACACACAAGCAAGAAAGAAAAAGTGGTGCAGAGAAACCCTCATCAGAGTCAGGTGTGCTTGCTTTACAATCACATAATCTGCAGCTCTATTGGAATGAATATGCATATTACATACATAGGAGAAGAGCTTTATGGGAAGATAATATGACAGTGGTCTATTGTACAGTGGGTTTATATTCCCAATGAATATGCATATTAGATATTGAAGAGAGGGGCTTATGGGAATTGACAAAGATGGCAGTGTGCTGTGTAATGTGATACCTAGTCTGCTTAGTTCATTCTAGGTGAGGCACGCAGTTGCAATAATATGAGAGAAGTAAGACGGAAGCCCATCACAGTCAGGGCTGAGGTGTTTGTTGGTGCAGTGCATTGGCACGGGCAGTACGGTAAGATGGGGCGCAAGCTCGTTATGGAGATGGCGAATTTGACTGAAGGTTGTTGGCTCATGAGAGCATGGTGGCAGCTTTAGCAGGACATGTTATGAGTGTGCACGTGAGGAAGAGGGAGTGGGTTTTATGTGGATTCCTGATGGCTAATTGGTGAGCACCTGAACGGGGTGTTTACCTAACATGATATAAAAGGAAGTGAGCTCAGACCACATGTGATCGGACCTCTAAGCCTTGATAAAGCCAGGTTAGCTGGCGAAACATGTCGGCGAGGTCAGGCATGACGTTTTAAATTGTGATCTCTCACCTCTGTCTACAAGTGTCACCTGCTGCAGACGGTGTCACAAGGGGGCCTTATCTGTTCTGTGTCCATGAGAGTAGGGACGACTGCCCAAGTAGTTGGCTTGGGATCCCTTACTGGAGCTAGTACTTTGCTATAGATATAAGGCTCCCCTGTTAATAGGTGGGGTTCCACCAGACTTGATAATAGAAAGGGAGTTATTCCCTCTCTCAGAAGCAAAAAGGGTTAAATGATGAGGATAGAGATCAGGTTTTTAAATAGTGTGTATAGAGGTTAAGAGTTAGATATAATAAAAGTTACGTTTTAGTGTTTAATAGATAGAGAACTGATAGAGTTTAAGTTTGCCTATGGCAAAATAGTAAATATAGTGCTTTACAATCAGGGACAAGCCCACATGGACACTACATAAGCACCAACATAACCTACAACCCCACCAATCACATCCCCAGTAGTCAGGTCACCATCGTATGAATACAGCACTGATTCATCACAGAAGTAAAATGACCCCTGACAGCAGGGACTCACAGGAGACGTCATCTCTGATGGGAGTTGTCTTCTTCTCCTTTTCTTCTCCTTCTGGCCCAAACCTCCAGATTGTCTTCCCTGATGAGTCGTTCCCTTCCATTTCTTTCTCTGTCCAGTACAGCATGCAGTATCCTCTTCTAGTGGTCACTACTTGTCCCTGTAGAATTTACCACAAATACATCTTAGGCTCCTCTCTCTTCCAGCACTTTCCTATCAATTCCCCAAACAGTGTATGTTAGACCCTAAAAATTAGAAATTAAAAAATGTCAGATAAGTGGCATGTAAATATGTAGACCCCCATTAGGTAGGTAGACGGGGCCTACCCCTGTAACTAGCCAGGTAGCTGGGGCTGCCCCCAGTAACTAGCCGGGTAGCTGGGGCTGCCCCCAGTAACTAGCCGGGTAGCTGGGGCTGCCCCCAGTAACTAGCCGGTAGCTGGGGCTGCCCCCATAACTAGCCGGGTAGCTGGGGCTGCCCCCAGTAACTAGCCGGGTAGCTGGGGCTGCCCCCAGTAACTAGCCGGGTAGCTGGGGCTGCCCCCAGTAACTAGCCGGGTAGGGCCAGGGGCAGTAATTAGCCACCAGTACTAGCGGCGTAGTGTAGCCTGCAGCCAGTATAGCCAGTAGCTAGGTGCCCAGTAACTAGGGTAGGCAGGGCTAGATAGCACCGGCAGTTATAGTAGGCAGGGCTGGTAAATAGGCAGCCGGGGGCAGGTATATAGGCAGCCGGGGGCTGGTAGTTTTAAAAAAATAAATAAAACTAATACTTACCTGATGTCTCTGCTTCCTCTTCTGCCTTCCCTGGAGGCCGCCGGCAGCAGACTGCGTCATCGCGCGCCCCGCGGCCTCCTGGGAGCTGAACAGACGGGCTCAGTAGATCCCCGCTGTTCAGCCTCGGCTGCTGCTTGCACCGCGTGGTGCAGGTGGTGGCCGTGATGGCTGCAATGGCTGGGTCAGTGACCCGGGCGTGCAGCCGTTTGGCGAGGGGGGCCTATCAGCCCCTTGCCACAGGGGTCCGGTCGCTGATGCGACCATTGCGGCCCCTGTTGAGCGCCACAGACCGGCGCCGGGACTCGGGGGGGGCCCGCCGGGGGGGGGAACACTGGTCCCCTCGGCGGGCGATCCGAGCAGGCCCTGCGGCCTGGACCCCAGCGGCCCA
Source organism: Phyllomedusa bahiana (assembly GCA_025379985.1). Classification (NCBI taxonomy): domain Eukaryota; kingdom Metazoa; phylum Chordata; class Amphibia; order Anura; family Hylidae; genus Phyllomedusa; species Phyllomedusa bahiana. The sequence goes on along the minus strand of JAODAL010035030.1, from coordinate 22,448 downwards.
CCGGCAAATGCCCGGCTTGTCCTATGGGCACTCCGGGCCTGGTTTACGGTCTTTCCTCCATTGCAGGGTACCATATTTAATAACTTTCCAGGCTATTCCCAAAACGGTTCTCTGTAGCTGTTTTGTATCTTTAGTAATCATACAATCTCTAGAGAAAGTAAAACTTAACAAAAAAAACAAACTAGCAAAACTATAATGCCTTATGCCTCGTTCACACGGATTATTTGGGCGCTGATTCCAGCCGTACTTTGCGCCGTATTAGCGCTGCACTACGGCTGGAATCCGTCCCAGTCATTACGGTAATCCACAGTTCTTATAGAGAACTATGGATTCCGTCTCTTCTCCCTGCTCGGCGAATCCGCCGAGGGGGGAGAAAGTGACATGCACATTATTTACGGCGTGTACGCGCCGTGAACAATGAGTGTCTATGGGGCCGGTGAGCTGCCGGCCCCCGCCCGCCGCTGCAAGGAAGCCGACGTAATTGCGGGGCGAAATCCGTCCCGCAATTACGTCTGCTTTAAACCGTGTGAACATTGCCTTAGGTGTCACGCTTTCAAGATCCCCTATGAGAAGCCGGAGTGGTCATTTTAGAAGAGTCTACAGGTCTTGCGTCCCCTTGTAATACATTTTCGCCACTGAAGGGGAGGTACAGACCTTTAAAATGTTACAATTTAAGGTTCCCTAAGTTGCCCTTTACCTCATTTTCCAAATACTATTTGTGTTCTAAAAGGAATCGCAATCTGGACCAGCTCTTCTCTATTGAGGAATTTTGCAATGAAGGGGCCCCATTTACCAAAAAATTTCTCAGTTCTGGTACATTTTGCTAACTCTGTCTCTAAGCGCTCCACGTGCATATCCCCTTTGTCATTTTACAAATAAAAAAAATAAAACGTTACATCTAGTATTGCCGCGTTCATAAGTCTGATTTATTAAAATATAAAATTCTTTATAACGTGCCCTGAACGTCGTGGCAAAAAGTGGACGTTCATCGCATAAAAAGAACCAAAAATTTAAAAACCACAAGGGTGTCAAAACTTACTGTACTTTAACTGAGCCCCAATGCTAAAATATCATTTTTAATAATAATTCTTAAAAATACCCCAATAATCAACAATCGACAGTTAATAAAATAAATATGTAAGCACAGTATCTAAGGGATACAGCAAAACGTAAATGTAACCAGTAGTGTAGGGGTGTATGTCACTATTCGATTACAGGTCCCCCTCCTCAATCCATGGTGGTATTCTACATCTTGAGTGCTATAACAAACAGTCCAGACCTTGTCCATCCCTACTTGCGGTGTTTAAACTTTCGTGGGCCTCACAAAATGACCTAGTGGGCCAGATTTAGCCGGCAGGTCTTGGGTTTGATATTTTAGCTAAACTGTACTGTTTCGGTCTCTAAGGCCTTGTCCCCACTGCAAGGGTTTTCGGCCGGTTTTTCAGCCGGTTTGCGGTTTTTCAGACCGCCTGAAAAACCGGCCGAAAATGAGCACAATTCGGGTGCTATTTGTCCTATGCCGTGGGGATGCGCCCTTAGTGATCCATTGTTTACAGCTCATCTCCAGGGGATACATTGTTGTCTCCAATCATGGTCATTTTTAGGATATCGTGCACAAAAAAGTATCCCAATGCAGGCTCGGACAGGCAAGAGTCAAGTGCAATATATGCAGTCATATACAGTAGTTGTAGAATGGGCCCGGAGTGGGGGGGGGTTCCCTCTGCTGGTGCAGCCCAGCCACCTGAGTCCAACAATCTCCTGAATGGTACTGCAGCAGAGGTTAATAGGAGATGCTCATACGAGCTTTCAGCCTTCATGTTCCTGTAAGTTGAACTGGAGGGGCGTGCTTCCTTGTCTGTCGTTTCTGCTCCCTCTCGCCCCCTCCCACAGCACAACAGGCAGCTACTAACCTTCTATACAGGGGGGGGAGGGTTATGCTCTCAAGTTCTCCCTGTGTGTGCCTGCCTAGGTCTGTTGCAGGTAAGAGAGGCTGATCTATGAGTGTAGAGAGAAGGTGAAAGTGGTTGCTAATAACAGAGTCCAGAGAGGATGCAAGTGTTCCAATATCCCCTGCTTACTTACAAGTCCTCCACATCTCCAGGCAACAACAAGGCAGTGTTACTATACACATATGTGTCCCTAATACAGTAGAGCATAAATATTCACATGCCCTGGATCTGTACAGTATAATATAGTCACAGTTCCAAAGACATATCATGATTATAGTAACAGACAGGTCTACACTGTTCACAGTCTATCGGTGTAGAGAGCAGATGAAGCAGGAGACACACAGGTAATTCCAGGACACAACGCCAGAGTCCTCCCCCCCACCCAGAATGCATTCTGTGCAGGAGGGGCTCTCTGCCTCAGACGCCTGTCTTCAAGTGATGAGTCTTCAGACCTGACAGCCATATATAAGGATCAACAGTCAGCTGCTATAGAATTTGAGAAGCTGAATTGTATATATACAACAGCTAGCTCCAAATCAGTAGGACATTTTGTTAATGAACATATATATGCCAAAGCTGCGTGTTTTTTTAAAGCCTTTAAATTAAAACCCAATCATTGTACGCGAGGACACAACCCCTTTAATGCCAACCTAGTCTTGTTTGCACTAAGTTTGCTCTATTTGCTGAATGTACAATCTGCTGAGGTCCACTAAACCATTGTGTCTGGCACCGATCGTGTATTTGTTCTGCAAATCAAGCAAAAGAAACGCAAATAAGAACATGTTTGCTCTCTTGTTTTCTATGGCTCCACTGTGGTGCACATGAGATACCATTTTTGCACCCTGATTCATAGGGAGTGTTCACACGGTGTCTTTTGTGACGTATTTTTGCCAATATATGTGCCGAAATACTGCCCAAACAATGTACAATACAATTGTCATAGACACCAATGTAAAAAATGTGGCGTCAATCATGCACCACATATTTTACAATCGTAATTTAGTGCGTCTAAAAAGAAAAGTAGTGTCCCTCCCTTTTAGGTGTATATGCGCCGGCAAATAGTTAAGTATAGGAGACACAGATGTGCCTTGAGCTATTATGTGGCTGTGGAAATTATGCATTTGCCAGCACGTAATTTCAACAGCGCAATGAACGCCTACTGCGGCATGTACTGTGGGCGCTGCAATACGCCGTGTGGACCCAGCCATAATGTGAAAGGAGACAAAATTTTCTTGTGAACTTCCTCCTATATACGGTCAGATTTATTGCCTTCCTCTGGCAGTGCAAGGACTTGTATCGAAATTTAAAAACATTTTTTTTTCGTTGCCAACTTTGCAATTAAATAGTTACTTGGTTTGTAAGGTTAAAAAAACCAAAAATACGATTCAACGCAGTTGTACTACATGTTAATCCAAGAAACACAACTCACCCCCATGAGTAAAGCAGAATGGACTCATTTAGGGGAAAATATTCCTTCCCACTCCAATCTGGCATCAGAAAGTAAATCCCTGATCAATGACCCTTCTCAGAATCCTGGTCAATAAACTTGTTTTATTATTACAACTAGAAATGTATCAGACCCTTCTCCAGAATCCCGGACACTATAAACTTGTTAAAATTTATTACCTAAATTGATCCAGACCCTTCTCCAGAATCCTGGTCACTATAACTTGTTTATATTATTACATCTAGAAAATGTCCTCCAGACCCTCTCCAGATCCCGGTCACGATACTTGTTATATAATTACATCTAGAAATGTTCTCCAGACACTTATCGGAACCTGTCATTAAACTTGGTTATATTAAACATCTGAGATATGTCTCCATATCCTTCTCCAATATCCGTCACTATAACTTGTTATATTATTACATCTAGAAATTCTCCAGAACCCATAACCGGAACCTGTCACTATAACTTGTTATATTATACATCTAGAAATTATCAAACCCTTCCCAGAATCCCGGTCTCTATAACTTTTAAATTATTACATCTAGAAATTTCCCCCCTCCAGAAAAAAAAGAAATACCCTTAATCGGAATCCTGGTCACTATAACTTGTTATACTGTTTGCCTCCATTTCTTTTCAGATAACCTTCAATAATCAAGCCCACAGTGGCAAAGTCAAGATTTTCTTTGACAGTGATGCCACCATTCAAGATTGTAAAGACTGGCACATCTCTGGCTCCAGTAAGTCAAACTTGTTTTCTGATGAACTGAGTTTTTTTTTTTTCATAATTGTTTTTTTTTTTTTAACCCAAGCGGATCCAATATTCGTACAAGAATCGCTACACACCACAGGACGAGTGCTCGTTTTTCCCCACTAGTAGGGACTCTGTTTTTTGAACGATGTTAGGAAGTCCCATATAGTAGGTAGACTTGTCACCTCTAATCCTCCAGGTCTTTCTCTTTTAGTGACCGGTAAAGTTCATGGGGATACACCATTTGCTAATAGTCAAAACAAATAAAACGGAAATACACAATCATTTTGTAGTTGGATCCCTTTTAGAACAATGAGAATCGTGTATCCACCTAGGTTTTCCTCTCCAACTTCACTGCATGGGGGAAATTCAGGAAAACCTAAATGGGCTGGAAGACAAGCAGAGACTTGCAGCATGCAAATTAGTCCACTCTTTTGACAATTTCAATCACAAATTGTACAGCTCCTGTCATATTTCCCCTTAGCTCTGCTCCCTGACCTCAAACCCAGAAGAGCTTTTCCAAACAGTATCTCAAATGGGTTAGTGCCATGTTTTGCTTGTGGTGTGCCCTAACGTGGGTATAGAACAATTGGAGAAGTTCTGGCCCAGGCAAGGGACTCAGACAGTCATTTTAACAACTTATTTCTTGAAGTTCCATTTCATTCTCTCCACCAACGCAGAGCTTTTGGGGAAGGTACGCGTGTGACCCAAATCTAACCCCCTAACATGTTCCATTAACTCTCGAAAACCGAGGAAGAAATGCTGGACCCGGTCTGACTCGCTCACACTAGATTTCACAAATCGACAAGCTATTTCAGTAATCAACTTCTTTGCGTTACTTTTGAGTACATGTTGGTCACCTGTAGGCTTCCTGGCCACCTGAAAACATGTCCTACTCAAACCAGACCATATTCATACTCCCACTCTTAGCATCTCATGTGGTCCACTTGAATGCCTTTGGAAGGGGTACTCAGTTTTGCCATGCTGCAATAATTACTTGAGCGTTTGGGGAAGGGTTGCAGTGGTGCAATGTCAAAGCTTTTTAATTGTAGGCTGCAATCATGGAAACTGATTCCTGGACATGACAAACTTTCTGCACATATGCTGATGCCTGATTCTTTCCACGATGAGTAGCTGTCCATGGGCCCAGGCTGAATGGCAGGATACATTTTCGTCTAGAGGTAAACAACAAGGCCATTTGCACTTCTTCCAAATTCCTCTTTCGAGATTGCTTCCATCTTTCCTTCCACAGTTGTTTCTCCTTTGCAGTTGCCAGATGTTTTCTCTGATATTCTTTCCCTTGAGGGGCCCACCGGCTTGCCAATCAAAGCTGGAGTATCAATTCCTGTTGTTTAATGAATTCCATTCCTCTGACTCTGGTGGTTACCATAAATGAGTTCAGATCCAGCCACTTGTATGACACTACACCAGACTGCTTGCTTTTGCAGGCTTGGTCCCGCTGCTGGTTTCCTCGTCTTTTTGTCTTTCACTTCCATGGGCTTTAACCTTTAAGACGGTCGATCCTTTGTGGCCAAGTTCCAAGTTGCAGCCCATCAAGGATTTGATTTGTACAGCATGTTTTTTTTTGTTTTTGTTTATTTTTTTTTTATTTAAAATCGGTTCCCTGCTCCGTGGATGAACACCTCGATTTTTCCAATTAGCCCAAGAATCATGTGCTATCCCATAGCATATCTTGAGTCAGTCCATATATTGACCGTTTTTCCTTCAGCCACCATTTTACAGCTTCTTCCAACTTTGTAGTTCATTTTTTTTTTGTTTCAAAAAGCCACTTGAGCTGAAAAAGGTGCGGGCAGTCATCTGCCATAGCGATTTCATCTTGAGTTTTAGCAAATACTGTATAAAAGTCCCGTCTTCATTCAATATCCTTGATCCATCTGTCCACAGGTTGAGATTCCGCTTGGGAATTTCATCAGTCACCACTTGAATGGGCACATTTGACTTGTTAAGGCTTTTCAAACATCATGGTGGTTCATCATCTGGCATAGTCCACTCGTCTCTTCCCCCCTGTGTTATGAAGAAGAGTGCTGGATTCAAAGACTGTACAGCGTTTGAAGGAGATGTTTTGGATGGCAGAGGATGACACAGTAACGCATGGCCTTGAAGAGTCATTGCTTTTTTTTTTTATTTTGAAGAGTCTGTTGTAGTACGGCAGATCCAAATCATGTGGGTGCCTGAATAATCACATCATGTACCCAGAATAAGTATCCTGCAGTATTTTGTCAAAAGAATTTTGTCTGCATGGACAGCCTTTGAGGCTAGGCAGGAGCAGGTCCTGCCACCGGTCCAATCGAGCAAATAGAACCCTAGGGCGTTGGCGGCCCCCATGTGCCTGTGAGGACGTCCAGAGCATCCTCTTGTTTTCAGAGACAAATAGTTGAGAAGTTGATTGTAGTCTTGAAGTCCAAGTGCTGGATGCAGTCGACCTGACTGCGTCAGTCTGTAAAGCCCTGAACAGGCCTTCTTTGTTTATACACATAAAGATTAGGAGCATTGTTGAAGCCAGTCCTCATCTTCACATTCCGTATAAAGCTGCATAGTTCGGATGCTTCCTAGCCATTGCCCTACAGTATGTGATGAGCCCTAGAAAATTTTGTAGTTGTCTTGATTTCTGATAAGGAAGATTATGGCTTGCACACTTCATCTGTATGTTCCTGTCCTTGGATAGGCATGACCTAGAAACACAACTCTTGTTTGCAACCACTGGAGCTTTATCCTTGGAGACCTTTTCAGTTGAAGCAGCCCAGATGCTGCAGCAGGGATAGAGATTTTCCTTCCATATCGTCAGGGCATCCTCCAAGAAGCAGATCATCGACATAACCTGGTAGGAAGAGAGTTACTTTCAGGGTATTCGCTACCATGTTGTAGAAAGCTATTCATAGCCTGATAAAACTGTTTGGGCAGTCAGGCCCCCTTGATTCCGGTCCAAGGTGAATTGAAGATCCTTGATAGGTAAAAGCAAACCAGACTGACCAGAGTCTCATGAAAGGGACCACTGAAGAACGCATTATCAATCAAAACTGTGAAGCAGGAAGCTTAGGGGCATCTGGAAAGAAAGTAGTTGGGTTGGAACCACTGTGTTTCAGATAGTGGCTGCATAACACAGCTCGGAGAACTCTTGCACCAATCGATATCGCTGGCGGTTCTCCTTTCTTGGACTTCTTCTTCACAGGAAAAAAGATGGGTGTATGCAGGAAGAACGCAGAAGAACGATACCCCTGAGTTAAAAGAGACAGTATTTGAATCCTTCATATCCATCTTCTTGACCACTTTGAGGGATACTGTGGGAGTCTAGGTAGGGACTCCATCCTTCAGTACACATGCACTGGGAACAGGAAGGGAGGCCACATCAACTGGTCCTTGTGACCAAAGTCCTGAGGAGAGGTTAGAAAATACAGATGAATCCAAAAATAAGAAGCTTGGATAAAACATCATCAGATAAGGAAAGGCCTTCAATGCCATCGGTAAATGATCCCATTCCATCCGATCCTGGATCCTGTAATTAAGCATCCATACCTTCAGAGGAAAACTGAATGTTGCCCGCATCAGTTGAAGCAAGTCTGCTCCCAATACGATTAACTGGCAGGTTGTCAGAAACACGGAAACATCATCAAGTCAGGAAAGTGACCACATTAATTGGTAACAAGTAGGGGCGCCTATGTAAGCACCCTCACCCCAATAACAATTTGGGGCATCAGAGGATCTGGACCTCCAGGAAGGTCCCCAGTTCGTTTGCTGCAATTACAGAGGTGGCCGCACTCAGTGTCCACCAAAAGTCAGTGGGGTGTCCCTTGCTACAGAATAGTTACTACCCCATAGGCCTCACACTCCCACCGTGAAAGGCGGCTACTCATCCTGCCACACCCTCATTGGACCTCCTCCCCTCGGTACAGGTCTGTCTATGTTTTGCTGATGTTGTGGCTTGTGCGAAGTCGGACACGCAAGAATCCTTTACTGGCCAACTTATTACATCTCCAGCAGATAGAGGCTCTCTACTCGAATTTGGGCACTTGTGCTTAGGCGATAAGGGACAATGGCCTGACAACTATTCAGCAGGGGCTGGGCACACTCAACCATCACAGGTTTAAACCTTTTTTTTTCCCCTTTCTTTGTTTTCTCTTATCCTGTTAACCACCTTTTGAATCCTTTACCACTGAGCCAGGGCTTTCTATGTAACTCTGATCCATAGAGCACCGGTCTATGTACGCCTGGACCAGACTCTGAGGTCAACTTCTAAGCCATCTATCAGGCTCTCACTACAAGAGCATTGATCTTGTTATGAGTAGAGAACCCTAGTCCACATACTTGCTGGCTCAATCTACCCTGCAACAACATCTACAGCTTCCCCTGGCTCTTGCTGTACATCCTGCAATGTGTGTCATGGTCACTAAGGCAGATCTGTGCCAGTATCTTGATCTGATCACAAAAGGCTTAATCCAGACTCAGAAAGAAAATTATATCAATCCCAGAAGGGTTCAGATATTTCTGAGTGTGGAGGTAATCACAGAGTTCTTGACAAGCACCAGGGTCTCTAAATATCTTCCAATTAGCCCCAAAGATTTGCCTGGGTTTGTGACAACTTTCTTAGAAAGCATGGGAATTTCATGGTCTGGCAATTTACTGATAGGCAAATTCTATCTGTTGTGGGTAAATGCAACATACAAAGGGGCAGTGAGCTGCTTGTCATCATGACTACTCCACTTGGTGTACGGGGTACAGTGGTACAGGCTTTTTGTCCTGTACCAGGGGTTTCATTTCTTCTGTGAAAATCCAAAGTCCTAACCCACTTTACAAAGCAGCTGTATGCCCCTGGTAGGAAGAAACAATCCTACCTCATCTAAATACATTTCTCATTTTTGGTAATAAAATTGGAACATGCAAGCAATGAACCCTTATACATTCAGTAAAGGAAACTTATTAAGACCAATGAATAAGTGGGAGAGAGATTATAACCTTCACCTGGTCCATCCTCTACTTCACTCATCAAAGCAAAGACTTGGCAACAGCAATTGACTGTTATTTTCATTGTCATCATCCTTAACCGCTGTAAATTGGACCCACAAGCATGAATCAATTACATATCAAGGAAGATCTCCTGCACTGAGAGAATAGCGAACCCCGGTATCTACTCTCCCCTTGTCCTCTGAATACCTTCAAATCTTGTTGGCTCTAAACCACTTTTTCATGAGGGTCCTGCCATCTCCCCTCCGGTGTGACAATTGGGGTATTAGGCAGGTTAACAATGCACGCCGACCCATTGGGTCAAATATCCCAATGTCCATGAAAATAACACTAGTCCACCAGTACCGTTGACAACCATGCAACTAACTTAGGATCCCATTTTCCTCTTCATTGTAGACATCACCTTGAGGGGTGTACAATGATCTAGGAGCCAAACCCATTCCCCGGAATCCACCATGTAGGAACGGGGAGGTGACCACTGCACTTCGGGTCATCCACCCCCCTCCAGAGGTTCCCGGGCCTTTGGTGACGGTCGAGGGGCGTTTTCCTCTTGTTTCTGTTTCTTCAGCACCTTCCTACATACCATGACTGGTAAACAGGGGTCGGTGACGTTGTTGCTGGGAGCGGTGCTGGGTTGGTGACTACAGGACCTCTGGGGGAGGACAGACAGCAGGAGGGTCCCTGATAATACTGTCCCTTGGGATGTAACCAAGGGTATAGGGGCGGCTAGGGGGCTGGGTTTCTGGACCTATCCCTTAGGTGCGGGCGTTTTGGAGCCCAAAATCTCCTACAATCCTCTGGCTTAGGATTTTGCGTTCACATGCACTACATGTCCACCCTCGGTTCCAGCCAGCGCCGCCATTAAAGCAGTGGCGGCAGTGCTTTCTTTACACAAACTATCGCCTTTAACAACACTTTCATATAAACACAAACAGCTTGTCATCATTAATCATCTCCGCCACTTCCGTCTACTTCCAACAAAGCCTTCTTTTTGCAAACATTTAGCCACTCGAGGTGAGCCTGTTGCCATCTCCAGCCAATCCCTTATCGGTACAATTTTCCTCTGAAACTCTCCATGATCTCCTGCCACTTGGATGGCTGCAATCTGCCTTCATTATGCAATCCCCACCACGTATAACCATTTTACAGGCATGTATAACATATTATTTTTCCTTCTTTTCCCTCCATACAATCCCTTGAACAGTCCTGCCTCTCATGCAACTTATCTCTTATGAAACAGCCTTAAAGCATTTTGGTGTTCTACGTTGGGGAGTCTCCATTCCAGACAAAAGACTACTCAGCCGTAGCACCGGCCTGTCCCGGATCCCCTCACACAACACAAGGATTCTATCAAAAATAATAAAGATCCCCTAACCTAACCAACAATAGTCCCAACCCTTGTTGCCAAATGTGGGGACCGTACCCCTCCCGGTCCTTTGTCAAAACATAATATGTATACATATAATGTCTCCAAACAATCCTAGTGCGAAATAAGTTCCAAAAACCCGGAACCCACCTGAAATAGTTCTAGTAATTACACAGATCTTGACCTAAAAATAACCCGAACTCGCCTTAACCACTCAACAATTGAACCTAAGAGACGTCAAGGTTCCCACTATATATCAGCGAACCATATCCGGGCAATAGGGGTTTCGTGACAAAAAAACAGTGACAAATCCGAAGTACTGGAAGTCACAGCCAAAACAAAATTCGGTACTGGCCCCGGCTGGAGCAAAGTTTTCTAGTCGAGTCACTTTATTGTGACCGTCCGCGGACCAGATTGCAACAAGCAATCTACTACCCGGGAGACATCAAATGGCCAACGGGTATTTAAATACACATAGAATTATCAACACACCGGCCTTTAAGGCTGCATTCCCTCAATTTGATAACCTCCGGTCCTCGAGCGCCTCTGGCAGGAGTTCGGTGTCCCCCCTCGGGGGTCCTGGATCCACCTCAGCCACGCCCCACGTTGGGCGCCAAAGTGTCGGGGTCGTTTAACCATACACTGGGTCACCCGGTTGAGTCCCGGTACTCCAAATCACGATCAGGAACCATGTATCGCCTGATTAGAAACTGATCAGAAAACGCAGATTCAGGTTCGAATCTCATTCATGTTCCAAGTAACTTCTGACAATACAATGCATTACACACATATTTGTAAGATCCGTAATCAACAAGCGCAGGCGCGATAGAGTTTGAGAGGGACAGATGAATGTCCATAATTTAGGCACTTCGATAGATTTCATTGGTCCCATCGTTTCTCTAGTAAAAAGTTTCTGGAATGCATCGGCCGAACTTTAGTGAGTTTGATTCTCTCAGTAAGAACGAAACTTAAAGGAAGGATATGATAACCCAAATTCCACATCCTGGGAACTGAGAACAAGAACGTTACATCCTGGACTGCAACCATCCTAAATGCTTCTTCAAATTTGCTGTATCATCCTCACAAAATGGAATCTGCTCAAGCTGAGGATACTTATTAAGGAGAAAAGCTTGGGATTTCATAGTTATGCATGCAACACAATATTAGTTCAAATCTCTTTACCTTCACAGTGGGAGATGTGCGCCATAAAATAGAGCAAAATATTCTGATTTACTATGGAACAAAAAATTGGGTTTAAAAAAAAACAAACAGTATAATATTAAAGAGATATAAATATTACTGTGCATGACACAAGGATTTAGAGAACAATCAAAGATTCCCTATATTGGGCTGTGGCCCTGAACGCCCAGTTTCTATTTGTTCAAAGTGTTTTCAACAGGTGGCACATAGTTGTCACCTGGCCGGTAACTCACCAGCCTAGCCGATTTTCTACTGGGAGGTCATTGTTGCTATTAAATTTGTACCAGCACAAGGGTTTTTTTTTTTTTTTTTTTTTAAAGACTTGTAAAACCTCACTACCACCTACCAATGTGTTTAACAAAAAAAGCACTACTTACCCATCACCGCCATTCCACAGCTCCAGTGTCCCTCCCCTGTCTCTCACTGATGTCACATTCATGGATCACATGATGCTGCAGCCAATCCCTGCCCTCTGTGGTCACATGATGCTGCGGCCAATCACTGACCTCTGTGGTCACTTGATGCTGCAGCCAATCCCTGGCCTCTGTGGTCAGATGACGCTGCAGCCAATCCCTGGCCTCTGTGGTCAGATGATGCTGCAGCCAATCCCTGGCCTCTGTGGTCAGATGAAAGCTGCAGCCAATCCCTGGCCTCTGGGGTCAGATGACGCTGCAGCCAATCCCTGGCCTCTGTGGTCAGATGACGCTGCTGCCAATCCCTGGCCTCTGTGGTCACATGAGGCTGCAGCCAATCCCTGGCCTCTGTGGTCACATGAGGCTGCAGCCAATCACTGACCTCTGTGGTTACAAGATGCTGCCCGCCAAAACACTGGCCTCCGTGTCACTTGATGCTGCAGTCAATCAATGACCTCTGTGGTCCCCATATGCTGCAGCCGATCCCTGACCTCTGTGCTCACATGATGCTGCAGCCAATCAATGTCCTCTGTGGTAACCTGATGCTGCAGCCTATCCCTGCCCTCTGTGATCACATGATGCTGCAGCCAAACAAGAAAAAATATGGACGGTAGCACCATATAGAATAAAAAGCAGGAACTTGTTTATTCCATAAAGAGTACACGATGCAACGTTTCGGCCCTTAAGCTATGGCCTTTTTCAAGCAGCGTAAATTAGACACATACAAGTGTATATATATATTAAACCACAAGAACTTCTCACTCCACATATCAACCAATAATGTGTTCAACAACAACATTCATCATACATCAAATGTGTGAACAAACACTCATAGGTTACATGAAGTGACAGATATCTCTAAAAACCAATAATATTACCAGAAAGGCATCCCACGGCTGAGTCTGACAGAGGGTAAGGCCCTGTTCACACGACGGATTTGCCGCGGTTCCGACGCGGTTTCCGTGGCCCAGATCGCGCCCAGTTTATTAACGTGGTTTCCTATTGGAAACCGCATTAATATTCACACGCTGCGGGTCTGGCCGAGGCTTTGGGGCTGCGGCCTTGCCGCGCGTGTGTGAGAACTCTCCTGTCAATTCTTGACAGGAAGTTCTCAGCGCGGTGGCTGCGCGGTGTTGCTGCAGGCGTCGCCGCGGGTGGTGCCTGGCTGGCCCGTGGCTCGGTTTGTCCCCTGCCTATTAATTTGCATGGGGGCAAACCCTCTCTGCAAGCCGTGCCCCAAGCCACGCCCCACCCACGGCGAGACCACGCCCAGCGCCCGCACCGCAAACCCGCGTCTGGAGACACGAGTTTGTGGCGAGGTTAGGACGAGGTTTGGCCGCGGGAACCGCGGCTGAGCCCACGGCCAAACCCGCCGTGTGTACAGGGCCTAATAGTCACACGTTGAATGTAAGTCAGCGGCGTTCTCCTGAGCGCACAGCGCAAGACCGGAAACCGGGCGCCGGCACAAACATGGAGACAACGGCTTCGCTTCTATAGTGCGCAAGTCCAGGATATCGATCCAGACTCCACTGCGCATGCTCAGAGAAAATGCCCACGGCCGCACGGAACAAAAACGATGTAACAAGTGGTGGAGATTGAAAAGCAACAATGACATCACTATCTTGAAATGAGCTAATCTAATAGAGGAAACCTATAAAAAAGATTACATTCTACAAGTCTATTAGGCAAAATAATGCCCAAAAAACGGGGGCAGCGTTATAGCCTAATCTATTAAGAGCATGTGAAAAATAGGGCAAACACCCCGTTTATTCACCATGCTAAAACCCCATCGATGAATAATGCCAGACTGTAATGAAAAAAATCACGATCTCAACTCAAAAATTGGCTCAGATATTAAAAATAACAGAAATAAGGAACAAAATACTAATAAATCTTTATTACAAAATTCAATATCCAACACATGTAAATTGCAACATTACATTTGATGCTGCGGCTAATCGCTGACCTCCGTGGTCACATGATGCTGCAGCCAATCCCTGACCTCCGTGGTCACATGATACTGCAGCCAATCGCTGACCTCCGTGGTCACATGATGCTGCAGCCAATCGCTGACCTCTATGGTCACATGATACTGCAGCCAATCGCTGACCTCCGTGGTCACATGATGCTGCAGTCAATCCCTGACCTCTGTGGTCACATGATGCTGCAGTCAATCGCTGACCTCTGGGGTCACATGATGCTGCAGTCAATCACTGACCTCTGTGGTCACATGATGCTGCAGTCAATCCCTGACCTCTGTGGTCACATGATGCTGCCGCCAATCCCTACCTCTGTGGTCACATGATGCGCAGCCAATCACTGACCCTCTGTGGTCACATGATCTGCAGCCAATCACTGACCTTCTGTGGCCCAACATGATGCTGCAGCTAATCACTGACCTCTGAGCTCACATGATGCTGCAGCCGATCCCTCACCTCCGTGTCACATGATGCTGCAGCCGGTCCCTGACCTCTGTGGTCACATGATGCTGCAGCCAATCCCTGACCTCTGTGGTCACATGATGTACATGCAGTCATGTGGTGGTTGAGGCCAGAGATTGGAAAATGCTTTTAAGCACTGATAACTTTCTGTAGGAGATAAAGGTTAGGAGGGCCCCACCTCAGGCATTGTGTAGTTGTAGATATACAGGGGGATGCAATGTCAGCAGTGTCCGAGGACGACCGTATCACCAGGAGATGTTCTGATGGTGTAACTGTCTATATATGTCCATATATAGTAACTTTCTATATTTGAACCGTCGCATCTTCTGTGCTTCTTTGTTTAGATGTTAAATTAAAGGGGATGTATCGCTTCATCAGTTCGGCTCGATTTTCTTAATTCCTGAAATCCAGGGGCGTTTCTTCCCCTCTCAGCTGGGTGTTTTTTAACTGAAGGGGGATGACCTCATCCCCCCCCCCTTCACTGTTCGTGCTCGCTCCCTAGTCAATGTGTTCCCCCTGCCCCTCACGGAGTCCACATGTTACTGTCCTCTCCCTATGCAGTCTTATTTTGTAAGAGCTGTTTGTTTACATATTACAGCCCTGCATTCAGTCTAGACAGTCTTCAATGAACCCAGAGCACTGATCTCTTCTCCTCTCACAGCTGGAGGTTTGTTACAGTTGAATCCAGTCTTCTATGAACTCCTCCAGAGTACAGATCCGTCCCTTCTATGCAGGAGCATTAGGCACCGGGGCACAATTCTGCTGTTTTCTGATTGTAGAAGCATCTGCAGTGTCACTGTGGAGCTGGTGGCTGTGCAGAGTGAAATGTTGCTGGCCCCTTACACGCAGCAGCATTAGGCACTGGGGCACAATTCTGCTGTTTTCTGATTGTAGAAGCATCTGCAGTGTTACTGTTCAGCTGCTGGGTGTGCAGAGTGAAATGTTACCAGGCCCTTACACGCAGCAGCATTAGGCACCGAGGCACAATTCTGCTGTTTTCGGATTGTAAAAGCAGCTGCAGTATTATTGTGTTTCTTCTGGCTGTGCAGAGTGAAATTGCTGTCGGTCCCTTACTTTGAGTGAGAGAATCAGCCTAATGCTCCTGCTATGTTTGCATTAGGCACCGGCGCACAATTCTGCTGTTTTCTGATTATAGAAGCAGTTGCATTGCCTCTGTGTTTCTGCTGGCTGTGCAGAGTGAAATTGTGCCGGTCCCTTACTTTGAGTGAGAGAGGCAGTAATGCGCCCTCCCGTGAATATGACCGGGGTCCAGACAGAATGTAAATTAGTAGAGCCGTCAGCCAATGAAATTAAAGGAGGTGGGATCCGACCGCAACTGGGGAACAGTTTTTACAGAAAACGAAGATAAGGAACACCGTGAAAACAAGACAGCTTTGCTAATGACATCCAATTGCAAAGTTGCTTGTTTTCACTGTCCCCTTATTCTGAAGACCATTTAATGAAATGATACAACCCCTTTAAATTTTCAAAGATTTAAAACTCTTGTGCAAAAGTAGTAAAACCATAAAATATACCAGACTAATATGTTTTTCCAAACATGAGATAGACCCCAAAATGGTGCCCCTAAGAAATACCCCTCATCCTGCAGCAAACGAGCCCTCATGCACCTATGTCCTGGGCTCTTGGAACATAGTAAAAAGAAGAAACCATTCTGTGTCCTTCATGTCCAGATGAGTCGATGCAGCTTTTCTCCTCTTTGCAGTTCAGAAGAACACCCATTACACCCTAGTATTTGATGGGTTTGTTATCCTGACGTGCCTGACCTCCCTCATCCTCTGCACTCGATCCATCGTTCTGGCTGTAAAGCTTCAAAGGGTAAGAAAAATAATTGATCCCAACAGCTCATGTAAGCCTGTAGCGTGCGGTCACCTGTATATCTGTCCATGCAGAAGTCAAATACAATGTCCTGGGGTCCAGTGTAGAATGTGTAACAGAGCCTATTCTGTGCCACGTACAGTGTTACATCTGTCTGCTCCGGGGCCCCATATACAGTAGGGTTAGCAGAGGTGTAGTAACATCCGTCTGTTCCGGGCCCCATACACAGTAGGGTTAGCAGAGGTGCAGTGACATCCGTCTACTCCAAGGCCCCATACACAGTATGGTTAGCAGAGGTGCAGTGACATTCGTCTGCTCCGGAGCACCCATACAAAGTAGGGTTAGCAGAGGTGCATTGACATTCTTCTGATCCGGAGCCCCCATACACAGTAGTGTTAGCAGAGGTGCGGTGACATCAGTCTGCTCCGGGGCCCATAAACAGTAAGGTTAGCAGAGGTGCAGTGACATCCGTCTGCACTGGGTGCCCATACACAGTAGGTTAGCAGAGGTGCAGTGACATCCGTCTGCTCCGGGCCCCATACACAGTAGGGTTAGCAGAGGTGCAGTGACATCCGTCTGCTCCGGGCCCCATACACAGTAGGGTTCGCAGAGTAGCAGGGACATCCGACTGCTCCGGGGCCCCATACACAGTAGGGTTAGCAGAGGTGCAGTGAGGCATGGTTAGCAGAGGTGCAGTGACATCTGTCTGCTCCGGGGCCCCATACACAGTAGGGTTAGTAGAGGTGCAGAGACATCCGTCTGCTCCGGGGCCCCATACACAGTAGGGTTAGCAGAGGTGCAGTGACATTCGTTTGCTCCGGGGCCCCATACACAGTCGGGTTAGTAGAGGTGCAGTGACATCCGTTTGCTCCAGGGCCCCATACACAGTAGTGTTAGCAGAGGTACAGTGATGTCCGTCTTCTGTGGGGCCCATACACAGTAGGGTTAGCAGAGGTGCAGTGACATCTGTCTGCTCCGGGCCCCATACACAGCAGGGTTAGCAGAGGTGCAGTGACATCCGTCTGCTCCGGGGCCCCATACACAGTAGGGTTAGCAGAGGTGCAGTGACATCCGTCTGCTCCGGGCCCCATACACAGTAGGGTTAGCAGAGGTGCAGTGACATCCGTCTGCTCCGGGGCCCCATACACAGTAGGGTTAGCAGACTAGCAGTGACATCCGTCTGCTCTGGGCCCCCATATACAGTAGGTTTAGCATAGGTGCAGTGACATCCGTGTACTCTGGGCCACATACACAGTAGGGTTAGCAGAGGTGCAGTGACATCCATCTGCTCTGGGCCCCATACACAGTAGGGTTAGCAGAGTTGCAGTGACATCTGTCTGCTCTGGGCCTCCATTCACAGTAGGGTTAGCAGAGGTGCAGGGACATCCGTATGCTCTGGGGCTCCATACACAGTAGGGTTAGCAGAGGTGCAGTGACATCCGTCTGCTCTGGGGCAGTGTCTGAAATACCGCTACCCTGCACCCGAAAGTCGATTAATCCTCTTAACTCTGATAAATCACCCCTTTTACCAATGACCATGAGCCATGTGCTGCAGACATTTAGATATATGTACTGTGTAGGTATATGTATGTGTGCAGATAAAATCACTTAGACAATGCCTCCAAGCAGATTGTAGTTTTCCACACTTGTAGACAAAGGGGATATTTGCTCCATTAGATGAATCCTAAAAAAAACAAATCCCCCCCTCCCTTCACTGCTTGAGGCAGCAAATACTTAGTGCTAAACTTTCCCGCTCTTGTTTCTTTGCAGAGATTTGTGCATTTTTTCTTGACCAAATACAATCGCCACGTGTGCTCCGCCGACCGCTTAGAGTTCATCAATGGCTGGTACGTTATGGTCATCATCAGTGACTTAATGACCATCATCGGGTCTGTGATGAAGATGGAGATAAAAGCTAAGGTGAGCTCAGCTCCTCTCCTCTATCATATAACCCTATATCTCACAGAGCTCAGCTCCTCTCCTCTATCATATAACCCCAAAAACAAGAGCTCACCCCTTTTTCCCTCTATCATATAACCCAAAAATAGACCAGCTCCTCCTCCCTTCTAAACCCCCTTTTAAATCACAGAGCCAGTTTTCTCTACATAAACCCTATATATCAAGAGCTCAGCTCCCTCCCTAAATACCCTATATATCACAGAGCTCCCCTTCCCTTTCATATAACCCAAAATTTTACAGAGCCACTCTCTTCAAATATCCCTATATATCACAGAGCTCACTCCCCCCCCTCATCTATAACCCTTTTCACAAGCCAGTTTCCCCTCCTCTATCTTTAAACCCCAAAATCACAGGCTCAGCTTTCCCCTCCCTATATTAACCCTTATAAAAGAGCTCAGCTCCTCTATCATAAAAACCCAAAAAAATCCAGAGCCAGCTTCCTCTTTCATATAACCCTAATATCACAGAGTCAGCTTCTCTATCAATAACCCATATATACAGACTCACTCCTCTTCTATAACCCTAAAAAACCAGAGCCACTCCTCATCATTAACCTTTAAATATCACAAAGCCCTCCTCTATCATATAACCCTATATATCACGAGTCAGCTCCTCTATCAATAACCCTTAATATCACGGGGCTCACCCCCCCTTTCTATCATATAACCCATATACCAGAGCTCAGCCCCCTTTTATAAATAACCCCTTATCAGAGCTCAGCTCCTCTCCTCTATCATATAACCCTATATACACAGACCAGCTCCTCCCTTTAAATAACCCTATAATCAAAGCTCAGCCCTCTACATAAAACCCCTATATACACGACTCACTCCCTCCTCATCATTAACCCAAAATTTACAGAGCCAGCCCTCTCCTCTATCATAACCCTATAATAAAGAGAAAGTCCTCTATCATATAACCCTATATATCAAGAGCTCAGCTTCTCTCCCTATAAAATAACCCATATATCACAGACTCAGCTTCTCTCCTTATATAAACCTTATATATCACAGAGCTCAGCTTCTCTATCTTAAAAACCCTAAAAATTTCACAGAGCTCATTTCTCTCCCCCCTATATATAACCCAAAACAAGAGCTCAGCTCCTCTCCTCTATCATAAACCCATTTTCAAAGTAAATCCCCCCCTTTAATAACCCTAATATCACAGAGCTCAGTTCTCCCTATCAAAAACCCTATAATCAAGAGCCGCTCCTCTATCAATAACCCAAAATTTCCAGACTCAGCTCCTCTATCATATAACCCTATATATCACAGAGCTCAGCTCCTCTATCATATAACCCTATATATCACAGAGCTCAGTTCTATCATATCTTGCTCTCAGATTGGGCAGGCAGACAGCTTCACTTTGGGTGATGTTTCTTTGTGTGAACCCCCATTACCCCCCCTCCCCCACGCTCTGCTGCTCCTTTAAAAGACTGCGGGTGACAAGAGACTAATACAATTACCCTTTTTTCCTTTTTTAAGAACTGACCTCTTAGACCTGTGCATCTTTTTTCTGGGCATTTCCCACCTTGTGGTTTTGGGTCGGCGTTATTCGATACTTGGGTTATTTTCAGAAGTACAATGTGAGTGTTTTAGCTTTATACATTGAAATCCGTCCGTTGTCGTATGTGACTGAAATACAGCGCAAAGTTTAATTCACATAAGATCTATGCAGAGAATTCGCAAAGTTCGGCACCATATTAAAACGAGCCAAATAGCGCAGGTTAAGAAGCCTGTAAATAACTGCGCTTACGCATTTCGAGCTCTAGACAGCCCCTGTTCACAGCGTGTCAAATTCCCAAATAAAGTGAATATAACATCACCTAGCACTTTCTCTTCACCCCGTAAAGGGTGGTAACTCCTAATTTATTAACTTCTAGGGAGACATGCATGCACATAGGCGCTTTGGAGTGCCTTGTGCGAAGTGTATAATGCGCCTGAATGTATGAAAGTGGTTTTTGTGCGTCATAAATGGCGTCTTTAAGTCCCCGCCCCCTGAAATATCTACTAAAATATTCAAGGAAATAGATCATCAAAATATAACTTTTAATCAGTATACAATAAAAAGAAGTCTCATGCAATCCAATATAATATTATCAAGAGGGGCTTACCACACTCCTATAAGTATCCGTTTCCAAAAGAATTAAGTGGTAACACAAGGAACTCTATGTCGAATCCACCAGTCAAAAAACTAAATCTGGTCGGCACATCCGTTTTGAAAAATAAACGTATAGGTGCACACTGTTATGGCAGTTAGAAGCTATGCAAACACAACACAATGTCGGTAGCACTCTAAAGGCACTAAAAACGGTCAAATAGGACATAAGGATTTTTTGGAACAGCATTTCTGCTACTATGGAATATATGAAAGAATTGGAGGTTCTTAGTGTACATTTTTGATCAAAACTATAAATGCCCACCTACCGCGGCAAGGTGACCTCAATTCAGGTAGGAACTTACGCTACGTGTCACCTCTCTTGGTGTCTGTACAGACCTCCACATTTCAGAGTTAGATGGTTCCATCTGTATGGGGAGGTGGCTAGTTCCTATCTTGGTTTATGCACTCTGCCCACCTGCACAGGTTTTTTTTAATTAGATCAGGTTTATAGCTGGAACCTTCTAACCCTGAAATATGGAGATCTGAACAGACACCAAGAGAGGTAGCATATAGTGTAGGTTCCCAGCTGAATTGCGGTCACCTTGCTGCGGTAGGTGGGCATTTACAGTTTTGATCAAAAATGTGCACTAAGAACCTCAATTTTTTTTCATATATTTCATATTAGAAGAAGTGCTATTCCAAAAAATTCTCATGTCCTTTTCGACAGTTTTTATTGCCTGATAGAGCTACTGATATTTTCAAATCCACCGGTGTCTCTTTCCAAAGGACTTCAGTGGTACCGCAGGAAAGTCAAATGTATAAACCACCAGTGTCTCTTTCCAAGTCCTAGTAGAGTTGGGTTAAAGGGAAAACCAGGCTATCCTGTCCCAATCTAGCAGATGCCCTAGAAGTGCTCTTAGCAGAATACATGACCTGAAAAGAGCAATCCCAAACAGCTAACAGTTCCTAAATCAGAATCCCTAATAATGAATACACAGCACAAAAAAACACGAAATTTTTTGGGCCATTTTCACAGCTCAATGGCTGGACTAGACTGAACCCAGAAGCAGGCACCTCTGGCCCATATGATTCCTGGGAAAGATAAATAGGTGGAGCTAATTGCTGAGCAGCAGCTCACACACCCCTCCTCTAGGGGAACAATTAGATGATAAAAAAAAAAAACTGCACACCACCTTAATACCTGTTCAGACCAGCATGCAGAAAAGCCACAGTATAATGCATGAGGTGATTGCACAAATGCAAAAATACCAATAATAAAACCACTCACATACCCTCGGTGCATTAGGGGGTTGGTTGCTGGTACTACAATTGCATATAGATAAGGCGCTACAGAAGGTTGCCATAAATACAAATACGTGTGGTGCACCATGCTGGCTTACAACCTATTAGTGACACCCGTACTATTAGTTAAGGTGAGCTGCCCAGCACTGTCTGGGTGTCCAACACAAAACACAGACACCCTCCGCTCCCCAGCGCTATTGGGCAGATACAAAATATGACATAGTGGAAAATTGTTAAATATGAGGTATTCATTAGTACAGGGGCCCCGGTACGCAAGCTTGCAACCGACGGCAACAGTCCTCATGTCTTGCGAATCCCTACACGATCAATTTACAGAAAAAAACACATGCAAAAAAATGGGACATTGCTTAAAAAACACTGCAATTTTTTGGGCCATGTTCACAGCTCAATGGCTGGTACTAGACTGAACCCAGTAGCAGGCAACTCTGGCCTATATACCACCCGGGAAAGATAAACAGGTGCAGCTGATTACTGAGTAGCAGCTCACACACCCCACCACTAGGGGAACAATTAGATGATAAAAAACTGCACAGCACCCAATATATAGGACATAAAATACTCGGATGTGTTTCAATCAGCGAGTAGCAGAAATCATCAGGGGGTAATGAAAAGCAAAGGGATAAATCCAGTGTGGGGCAGAAGGCTGGTATACCTATAGAGAGCAGTGTTGGGTCAATAGGGGA
>JAODAL010035029.1:0-43457 GCA_025379985.1 Phyllomedusa bahiana | reverse complement strand
TAAAATAATGCATCATGTTCAAAACATGGGCAGGGGTAGCCACAGCAGGTACAGCAGTACCAGCAGCTATGGGGCCCCTTTCACACAAACAAGCCACTGGTATTAGAAATGGCACATGGGAACTGCCAGGAGACCCCTAGCACTTTATGCACAAGGGATCAACAACTTGTCATATATGTGGTGCCGGTGGCAGCAAGAATGTCCCAACGGGGAACGTGGAGGTTCAGCTGGCAAGGCATCAGTTAAAGTGGGTGCAGCGACAGACAGGGCCACATGCAGCTAAATCAAATGGGGTGCCCACCCATTACTACTTCCTATTTTAAACATATCACCGGGCACCTTTTTCATTCCAGCACCTGGCAGGAATACTGCCCAATTGCCACCCCTGGCATCCATTTTAAAGTAGCCTGACCCCAAAACCACCAAAAAATGCCATTAGGAAACACTCAGAATACACACTCCCAATAAGAAATTGACTATTTAAAAAAATATATATTTTTCCAATCTTGCTTCTGCTGGTGCTGCTACGGCCACTTGCCATTCTACTGCTGGCACGTTGCTGATGTTGTACCACCGTGACATTAGAACATGAAGCTGACGCAACAGATGTCCCCAGTAGAGGCCCAGTGGGCCTGTTTTAAAATTCCTGCATTCTATTGTCAATTTGGGTTGAAGGAAATTGCTGACTTTTGATTTGGAATGTGGATCAAGGAAGGTGGACACCCAGTAACCGCTCTTCAATTTGATGGCCTTGAAGCCCGGCAAATTAGCTTTTTGTCAATAAGACTTTTACTATTGGTTTCTTTTACAGCGGCATGACCCAAAACCAGTAAAGATGCCCTTGATAGAACCTCAGATTAAAAAGTGCCGGAAGAAAGTAGTCTTTGAACCACCATTTTAGTTGAACTTGACATTGACTATACCTACCCTGGGCTGCAGCATGAGCCCCAAACATGCATGTAAGGGCTGGGTAGTGGATCCGCCGGACCACCGCAAGCGATGGTAGTTAAGCCACGCCAGGGAACGGAATCTAGTAGCCCCGGTTTTCCCCAGAGCCCGCCGCAAAGCGGGATGGACTGGCTGCGGCGTGAGGCTACCAGGTGTCCCCCTGACGTGACTTGCTTGCGGTGGCAGCCGAGGTGCAGCGTGGTGCAGAATCGTAGTCCGAGAATCGTAGTCGTGGGCGGCAGCAGGTCAGGAACAGGCGGCAAAGGTTCGTGGTCGTGGACAGGCAGGAAGGTCGGGGGAGGCGGCAGAGGTTCGGGGGTCAAGGGAAAGTAGCAAAGAGGTCTGGTACCGGAAAGGCGAGAATACACTTTGGGAACGCTTTAGCTAAGGACGAGGCAACATAGATCCCGCAACGGAATGTTTTGTGGGAAAGTACCTTAAGTAGGAGAAGCGCCAGGCAATTAGCAATTAACGGGGCGCTGGCCCCTTTTAAAAACCCCGAGAACGATGAAGCGCGCGCGCCTTAGGACACAGGCACGGCGGCCCCGGCCGGCAGAGGACGCGGACGGCCCAGGAGCGAGGTTAGGTGAGTCCCTGGCAGTTGCAGCCCCCCGGCTCGTCCCGCGGCCAGCGGCGGCACCCGACCCCGGTGGGCACCCGGACAGGGGGTCACGGGTGCGCCCGCGGGCCGGGGAGCAGGAGGGGCCGTGACAATGCATAAGCCGCAGATTAAAAAGTGCCAGAAGAAAGTAGTCTTTGAACCACCATTTTAGTTGAACTGGGCATTTTACTATCCCTCCCCTGTCCCAAAGCATGACCCCAAACCTGCATGCCCCCAGATTAAAAAGTGCCAGAAGAAAATGTCTTGAACCCCCCATTTTAGTTGAAACTGGACATTGACTTCCCTGTCCGGGGCCCGCAGCATGAGCCCCAACCGCTTGCCCCAAGTTTAAAAAAGAACCGAAAAAAGTAGTCTTTGCCCACCTTTTTATTGTAGGAATTTATCCTTCTCGCCCCACAGCTGCCGCAAAACGCGCACAGGTGCCTTATGGACCATCAGCAGAAAAATTTTGCAATAAAGAAAAAACTCTTTAAAAAAAAATTTTTCCCAATGTGTGCTCAACGTACTTGCCATTTATGCTGGCCGCTGGTGCGTTGTTCCACTGTCTTAGAACGTGAAGAAAAGGAAAAAGATGCCCCCAGTAGGTTAAAAGGCCCTGTCTGAAACCCTGCTTAAAATGTAAGGGGGGTTTAAAGGGAAAAATTACTGATCAAGGAGGGTGAGACTGTAAAAGTGGATCGCGGGGGTTTTAGGTGGCGGGCCGGACATAGAGTGGGTACGGTGGACCCGGGGCGGGCATCCGTCATCTATGAACAGTGGGTTCAGCTAGCAGGGCCGGCTCACGATGGGTGAAGCAGGGTGGCGTCCGTACCTATTAAACGGCAAAAATGCCCCTTGACGCGGGGCAACGAAAACATTTGGGCCGAGCAGGGGGCGGGAAGGGGAAAGTGTGAGCAAAGACTCCAGCCTTCCTCAGTCCAGTAAGACCTGGGAGCACTTGAAAAATTCTGCCTCTACGAGAGCGTTCCCCTCGTATGGTGTGGCCAATTGAGCTTCATTGGAAATGCGGTGGTTGACTCCCCTGTTCCACCCAGGTGCACTTTTTCTTGGCTTTCTTTTTCTCTTTTTATCAACGTGCGGAGGAAATTGTTTGTTCTTGGGGTGGTAAGGTGCTCATACTCCTGCCCTCTAAAAAAACCTAATCTGTTTAAGTTTCCTGTCCTCCCTTTTGTTTTTTCAATGTTTTAAAAAAGGGTTGTTTACTAAGGGATTGTTTTTATGTTAAACTTCTGCGAAAACAAGTACTTTGAATAGGTGTCCATTAAAAAGTCCTACTATTCCTTTTTTGACAGTTTCTGACCCAAAATTAAAAAAAAAATGACCTTTTGCCACTGTTGAAAATTTGTGAAGAACAGAGCCTTTTAAGAAACCACATTTTTTACAATAGGCCCTGTATATAGCTGATGTACTGCACCATGCCCCAAAAAATTATAAAAATGACCTCTCAGCAGTGTTAAAAATTTTTGAGGAAGGAAATGCGTTAGAAAACCACATTTCTGTACCAAATGCCTGGATTAAGCTGATTTTCCGCATTATGACCCAAAAAATTGACGGTTTTTTAAATTTTATTGAAGAAATGACAAATGAAACTAAGTGTTACGATTGGGGTCTTTTTACAGTTCCTAACCAAAAACGCAAAATAACCTTTTGGGCACTCAGAATAAAAATTGCATTAAGAAAAGATCATTTTAAAAAAAAAAAAAACAAGAGGCCATTTCTTTTGAAAGAAGGATGTGAGGTAGACCGGGAACTAAGGGTGACCTCGGCAACTAGGACCCCAACCAAATTAAAAAATCCCGCCTGATTATCTTGATGAAAGTTCAACGATTCACAGTCAGTTCTAAAGCCGTAGTGACTGTAATGACTCCCCCAGCTATGTGAAGGTCCCCTAGATATGAACCCCGGTGGGGCAGACGACACTTCTTTTGCGTGGCGAGCGAGCCCCGGGCCCTCATCCTTTTGGATACCCGGGGGAAATCAAAATTTGGGTCCCTGAACATATCCAAAAACATTTGGGGTTTGGGGGCACAGATAGTCCTGCACCATGATCTAAGCCCGGGCTCGTGGTCGTTTTTGTGTGCCTGCATTAGTGGCGTGTGAGGTGGTCAATAAGGGGTTGCCGGGGGGTACCCCTTACACCCCTATTTGCTCGCTTTTCCACCCGTAGTTTGCTCCTGTTTAGAAAGATTAAAATTAAAGGGATGGAAGAGTTTTTCACAGTCTTTATTGAGAAAAATGTATGCAAAAGGCAGCGATCACAGATTTTTTAAATCCTCTAATTTCCACCCGGCCAACTAGGGTAGAAACAGAATTGTGAAAAGTGAATGTGAAATGCGGTCAGTGAAAGAAATTGTATAACACAATTTGGTAAGTGAGTCTTTGTGGCAAAAAGTCACACTAAAGGGCAAAAAACTTTTAAATGTTTTATGGTTAATATGGCGGGTCTTCACACATGAAACAGGCGCAATTTACTTGGAAAAATGTTTTTAAAAAACCCAATTGCGTACAAGTGAGCTCTTTGCACCCAAAAAGGTGCACGGACTTAATAGAACTATTTAAAAGTTTTAGCGATAAGTTTGCCGGTTTTTTGGGAACCTGACACGCGTGGTGCATAGAACTGGAAAAAAAAAAAGGGCAACTCACTGGGCTACCAAAATCCCCTTCCCCTCTCCCCGAGCCCCCTCCTGCCATCCCCCGCCCCCCCGCGGGCTTTACACCCACTAGATTTCTTTTAAAACTTTCTCTAAAAAAAATAAGAAGTGAAATTCTCTAATCTAATATATTCTAAAACTAAGCTAGGTGGATGGTTTTGTGATTAGAAGAGCTGTCTCTTGAGCTGTTAGAACGCTATTGGTTTAGACGCCGAGACGTCCCGCTGTGAGTGACATAGCCCGAAAAGAGTGAACAGGAATTTTGTTTCATAGATAAACGAGGGGGAAAGGATTTTTTTCAGCGATGAGATCCCCTACCCGCCCAAGTGGTGATTCGTCCCCTCCTCTCCCCCCCCTTCCTCGGATGTTGGTTGGCCGCCAAAAAAAGACAGGAAACCTGAAAAAGGACAATAATAAAAAATTTTCTTAAGTTTTCACCTAAAGTATCGTGGTGATCGGGAAGTTTTAGATGATTTTAAAAATTTTTTCGTAATTCTCTATCCCTATTTGATCTCAAGGCAGCTGGGACCACAATATCCAAGAAAAGCATTGGTAACACATTATGTCGTAATGGTTTAAAATCCTGCAGTGCCTGCAATGTCCCCCTGCTCAAGAAGGCACATGTGCAGGCCCATCTGAAGTTTGCCAATGAACACCTGAATGATTCTGTAAGTGATTGGGAGAAGGTGCTGTGGTCAGATGAGACAAAAATTTAGCTGTTTGGCATTAACTCTACTTGCCGTGTTTGGAGGAAGGGAAATGCTGCCTATGACCCAAAGAACACCATCACCACTGTCAAGCATGGAGGTGGAAACATTATGGGCAACATGTATGATTTTTGGCATTTAGACACCAATTTTTTTGCGCATCATAATAGTGTAGATTGCGTCTGATTTATGAACCTGCTCTACTGCGTGTCATAAATGAGGCACATTCGAGCGCAGAAACGACAATTCTGGCTCAGGTAAACCACTTCTAAAGTGGTTTACCTGTTCCAACAGTAATGCGCTTGGAATTTCCGTACTGAAGCTATAAATCATAAGCTTCGTACAGTTCTAGTGAGCCCCACCTCCTGCCCGCCCCCGAAATCAGGCGCACTACAAAGTGACGTGGGCGCTCTTTAATGTGCCTGATATTGGAGTGCGGCAGGTTTAAAACTATTGCGAATATGGCTGCGCTAGATGTCGGGCTGAAAAGACACCAGACGCCTAGTGCAGCCCCATTTATACATGTCACCCTATGTTTTGGGGGTGTTTCTCTGATGCGTTGAAGTAGTCCTGTGTCCATTGCAATGGGAGAATGGATGGAGCCATGTACCGTAAAATCCTGAGTGACAACCTCCTTCCTTCCGCCAGGACATTAAAAATTGGTCATGGCTGAGTCTTCGAGCAAGACAATGACCCAAAACATACAGCCAAGGCAACAAATGAGTGACTCAAAAAGAAGCACATTAGGGTCATGGAGTGGCCTAGCCAGTCTCCAGACCTTAATCCCATAGAAAACTTATGGAGAGAGTTGAAGCTCCGAGTTAGAGATGATCTGCAAAGAAGAGTGGACCAAAATTCCTCCTGACATGTGCGCAAACCTCATCAACCACTACAAAAAACGTCTGACTTCTGTGCTTGCCAACAAGGGTTTTGCCACCAAGTATTAAGTCTTGTTTGCCAGAGGGATCAAATACTTATTTCTCACTGCAGAATTCAAATAAATTTATATAATTTATCCCAATGTGATTTTTATTTTTTGGATATTCTATCTCTCAATGTTAAAATTAACCTACCCTTAAATTTATAGACTGTTCATGTCTTTGTCAGGGGGCAAACTTACACAATCAGCAAGGGATCAAATAATTATTTCCTTCACTGTATACCTGAGAAATTTATATCAAATAGTGTTATAGTTGTGAGGTCTGTGTGTAATAATCAATGTACTATGTAATATACAGTAGCATGTTATATATTGAGATACCAGTACCCACTATTAATTCCAAGCAGAGTTGTAGTTGTGACATGTCGGTGTGTAATAATCACCGTACAATGTAATATAACAACATAAGCTATATATTGAGATACCAGTCCCGACTATTAATATCAAGCAGTGTTATAGTTGTGACATATGTAATAATCAGTGTCCTATGTAATATAACAACATATGCTATATATATTAAGATGCTAGTCTCCACTATTAATATCAAGCAGTGTTGTAGTTGTGACATGCTTGTGTGTAATATTCGGTGTACTATTTAAAGGGGTTTTATCTTTACAAAGATCATTTCTCAGATTATGGGGACAGTAAAAATAAGCACTTTTGTAATTGGGTTGCATTACCTCTGTCACTTGGTTTAGCAATATGAGCTTCTCTTTAAATCTGTCTTCTATTTCTGCTGTTGCTGGGCAGAAGGCCCCCTGGTCGATCTCGCACCCCAGACACGCCCCTGCACTGTGATTGGCTGGCTGACATTTCATTCAGCTGTTGGGATACGCCCTTAGACAAGAAAAGCCCCCGGCCACGCCCCTGCACTGTGATTGGCTGCCTGCACACTCTGTGTTTATTCCCCTCTGAGCTGTTAAAATCGATAGTGAAACCAATGTCTGCTGGCTCTATACTCATCTCCCAGCTTTAGGGTTAATGTTCTGGGCAATTACTGGCTGTTTAAATGGCTTTTGCCAAGAGGTTGATTAACCTCCTCACAGATCCAGTCCTTAAGCTGCTATTGGAAAAGAAGGCGTTCTGTTCCCCAGATCGAATGCAAGCCCGTCTCCTTATGACGTCATCACCTGTAGTGTATAACATAAGGGTTTAACACTGCATCTGTATAAGTTGCTTATATAGTACAGTGCTTAGGTAATTAGCCTGGGAAGACAGAGGTTTGGGAGTTCAAGCCCCATCAGTAGTGTTTTTTTTTTTCTTTTAAAAAATTTTTACACCCTATGTAAAGATATGAAAATAATATGTAGACATCTATAATTTTATTCATATACACCCCACCAAAGCTCCCTATATAGTGTCCTATCCTTGCAGTCCCACCAAGCACTTCAACATACGTGGGTACCCAATCAATGCATATATTCTGGGAGATGAGACATGATATAGGGGAGCCCCGTATTTTTATATATATCATTATATACATTAAAAAAATATATTTTAGGTCTCTCTACAAATGTGTAGAATGTAGGGGGGAAAAAAAATACCCCGAGAGGGACTAGAACCTTCCAAACCCCTTGTTGAAAAAGCAATAGTCTACCACTGCTCTACCTCTAGACCCACCAGCCCCAAATTAGTTACAGGCTTCTCTCAAAGCTGATTTGCTACACTCCCCATTGTTTTCACTCACATGTCACTGACAGGAAGCAGAGATCTTTACTTGAAGCTGACATTTGTCCTTGTAGTTGAGTAAAGATCTCTGCCTGTTGTCAGTACAATTTGGATGAACACCACTAGAAGTAACAGCTGCTGGCTTTCAGTTGTGTGTAAACTAAGACATATGAACAGGGCTTGCTGGAGCCTCAAGGTGCAGGGCTTTAAACAGGCAGGAGGTTACAGAGCTGTTATATCCAGACAACCTTCTGCATCCCCTGCTTTAAACAAAATGATGATCTCACAGTTCTTCAGTGAGGGGAGACACGCCTCCTGGGAGGAGAGACACGCCTGCTGACAGGAGAGACACGCCCCTGGATTTCAAACTCAATCTGAGAAAATTAGCTGAACAGCACGAGCAGCTCAAACGATAACACCCCTTTAATATAACAACATAAGCTATATACACTGAGATATCAGTCCCCACTATTAATATAAAGCAGTGTTGTAGTTGTGACGTGTAATATTTAGTGTACTATGTAGTATAACAACATATGCTATATATTGAGATACCAGTACCTACTATCAATATCAAGTAGTGTTATAGCTGTGACGGGTCTGTGTGTACTAATCCGTGTAAGGCTATGTTCACACGGTGTATTTGCAGGGCGTAATTACGCCCCGCAATTACGCCGTGTGGACGGGGGCGGGGCGGGAGCGGGGCAGTGAGCGGGGGGCCGGCACTTGCCTCCCCATAGCAATCCTGTAGCGGGCTATACGCCGCTAAAAGTGACATTAAATTATCCCCCCCCCCCTGGGGCTTCGCCGGGGGGGGAAAGGGGAGACGTAATCCTAGTTTCTTAGAACGTAAATTTCCCGTAATGAAGGGGCCCGTTTTGGGCCCCCGTAATTGCGCACTTCGGCGCTAATTAGGCCCGAAATATGGCCCATTTTAAGCCGTGTGAACATGGCCTAATATGTAATATCCTAGCAAAAAGCAAAATATTGTTCCAGCACTTTGTGTAGTCTTCGTAAAACCCAAAAATTTTTTAAAGTTTCAAAAAAAAATTTATTTGACTAAAAAAAAATACAGTAAATATGGTCTTAATAATTTTTAATGAAATTTCAATAAATGTATGTGTTTTATGAAGATTCTACAAACTGCAGACAATACTTTTGCTAGGTGATTCTCTTCATCTTCAGCCAGATTTTCCTTTTCCCCTGCATGGTAGTTTGGATCACAACGAGCCTGGGTTCACTGGTAAGTGAACTTTTTTTTATTTGTATGCATCCTACTATGTAGTAGAAAGGGGTCCTCCACTGCCCTCAGTTTCTGTGCTGCGGGTGACGAGGACCATGCCCCCGACTACAGCCTGCCTCATGATTTTGTACCATGCTACACCTCGGCCACCACGGCAGGCAAGTCATACCAGAGGTAGCGACCTGGGGGGTCGCCTGCCACAGCAAGACCATCCTGCTTTGTGGTGGGCTCTAGTAAACACCAGCAACCCCTTAGACTTACAACATTGCCTGTAGTGGGCCAGTGGATACACTATTCCTGACCGTTACAATTATAACACATGCTATATATTGAGATACCTGTAACCACTATTAATTTCAAGCAGCGCTGTAGTTGTGATGAGTAATAATCAATGCACTAAACATTATAAAAACATATGCTATATATTGAGCAGTACCACCAGTACCCAGTGTTATAGTTGCAACATGTCAGTGTATAATAATCAGTGTATAATAATGCATTTTAACAACATAGAATGCTCATCTCTTGTCCAGAATGAAGAATGGTAACAAAGAGCACTTCTCCTGTGACGGACCTGTCCTGTCCTGCACTGCACCGAAAATCCATTGGTCTCAATAGGCACTGTATGTTGATTTTATAATTTTTATTTTATTATTTTGTGGTGACACTTGAAATAAACTGATTACTTATTACAGATTTTCTCACAAATTATTGCTAATTGATGAGGATCTATTGCGGGCGATGATTTATGGTCAACTGGCAGTTAAGGGACTCTTCTAACTAGTAAACAATGTCCAAAGTGGAGAACTCCATTACTGTTTGAGGTCCCACTCAAGAAACACACTAAGGGAGGTAGGTGTCTCTTTTCCTTCATCCATACTGTAGTAGGGGAGAAGACTTGATTAGGTAATGAGATATTTGAATTTTGTATGTTTAGTTATTTTAGCCATGATTTTCAACTTTAAAACTGATTTATATATGGTTGTCTTTAGCAGTGGAATTAAAAGTGGAAAAACAGATCTAAATATAATAAAGTTTTGAACATTACAGCTAAGCTTTATGAAATAATGGTTGTAACAGACTCCAGAATATTGTATAATTAGGATTGTGAATTCTGCTGTAATCTTTCAGTAAGCACAGTAGCTGGTGAAATATAGGTAGAGCATAGGTCAATGTGTTCAATAAGAGAAAACAAATGTGCTTGCACCCTGCATGATACGTAAGTTTAACAAGTGCTCTCTGCCACCTGGTAAGGATAGAATATTACTAGAGATGCAGTTATTCTGCCTCACATAGCTTTCAGTGTTACTCATTACTACAGCACCAGCTTCAGTGGACAGCTCCGTCAGTTAGGGAATTACTACACCCTGTTACACCTCCAATCCACTCCACATCATGCCTGGTGCAGCCATGCGTGCAGGAACTGCTAGAGCTCTGCATTTTCCCAGCAGAACGTCTCACACCAACACAATACAAGTGACAGCCTGTTCATATAATTGCAAAATGAATTTACTGTGCCCCCGAAGGCTCAATAAAACAGGAAGTCACCGGCTTTTTATTTAAAATGTGCTAGGGTTTAGTAAGCTGCAAGGAGATTTTTTGACACACATGTGACAATAACTATTCACAGAGAGATGAATTTCTATCATACCGTGTATGTTCTATCAGTATTGAACTCCTATTAGAGATCCAATTCACCAGGTTGGAAAGTCACAAGATGGGCTGATATTCTCCGGAAGAAGAAACAATAGAAAATGAATTATAAGATGTGATCCTCTCTGGATATTGTATAGTCAAAGGCAAAGTGATAACAGTTGACTTTATCATTTCATCTACTGTGTGTTTTAGAGCTTGCTGTAGATTCCTAGATACCTTTAAAGAAACTTATTTGCAAGGCTGAAGAGAATGTGCACCATCAACAAATAGAGCAAACATACTCCAAATAGGACTATCTTTCCTCTATGAGGGCGACATCTATGAATTCACATGCAGTATTTTTTTGAGTGTATCTTGCACCAAAAAACTGCTGGCACACTGTTCTATAGATGGCACAACATTTTAATGGGCCTAGAATGTGCCAAAGTTTGATGCGAAACTGCCATATAAAGTTTGGCACATTATACTACATGCACCAAAATGTTTGGCACATAACACTTTTATTCATACTGTCATATTATTCATTCCTCTACATCTATTTAGAAAGAGTGTACCACATGGTACATGCAAATTCATAGATGTCCCCCTAGGGTTCACATGCATGAAAACTGCCTAGGTCTAAAACTCACTTTGTTGTCCATAGCAACCAATCAGAGAACCCCTTTCATTCATATAGTGCTCTGGGAAAAAGAGATGGGCGCTCTAATTGGTTGCTATGAGCAACAAAGTGAATTTTAGTCCTAGACAATTTTCATACATGTAGCCCTTAGGGCCACATGTATGAAAACTGTTTAGGTCTAAAACTCCCATTTTTGCACATAGGTTACCATGGGCAAAAAAGTGAGTTTTAGACCTAAACAGTTTTCATACATGTGGCCCATAGTGTCTATAGGCAGGCCACGGCACATCACAGCAATTATCAGGATACCTTTTTTCACAATACCTAGACAGACACCCGCAACTTAGCAAATATCGTCATGTGAACACAGCCAAAGTAGTGCAGCAACCTGTGCTGTAAGAAAGGGATTCTGATCGAAAGCAACATGAACGTATGTCAGAAGGATGACTTTTTGACATACATTTTACCCACAGACCTCAATGAAACATTGGTGTATTAGTTAAAATATGTTTCTTACTACTCAAACATATACATTCAGGAAATGGCACAAACACGGTGTAAACCCAGCCTATCTTTTAAATTAATCTGCTGACACTTTGCATATAAAAAGGCAGTTTCTTAGTTTTGCATGTAATTTAAATCTGGGCTTAGCACATCTCTGGTTTAAAGGTATCTTAGCTAAATCATTATATAATATTTATAGAAACTTAGAAACCTAAATACATGATGACAGAAAAAAAAAACACATGGTCCATCTAGTCTGTCCTTATATTACTTCCTTTGTATTTTTATCTTAAGATAGATACAGGTTCACATTCACTTACTGCTGAAGTTTGTTCCAAGCATCTACTAGTCTCTCAGTAAAATAATACTTTCTCGATATTACTTCGTATTCACTAGTTAAATGTCTGGATACAGGATGCAAGGCTTCTGGGATATCCCAGACTTAAACTGTACCTCCAGTTTCATAGAGAGTCCAAGTTTATACTTAACATGTATTTTTTCTGGTCTTAATAATCTTTAATGAAACTTCAATAAATTTGCATGTCTTATGAAAATGCTTCAAATTGCTGCAAGACCATATTTTTGCAAGTGCATTCTCTTCAGCCAGATGCCTCTTCCCTGCTCTGTGCATGATTTGGATCATACCTAGCCTGCGTTCACTGGTGAGCGAACTTTTTTATCTTTTTGTTTTTATCCTACTATGTAATTTAACACATGCTATATGTTGAGATACCAGTACCCACTATTAATTTCAAACAGTGTTGTAGTTGTGATGTATTAAATAATTAGTGCACTATACATTAAAACAACACATGCTATATATTTGAGATACAGTTACCAGTGTTACAGGATAGATACAGATTCATATTCACTTACTGCTGAAGTTTGTTCCAAGCATCTATTACTCTCTAAAAATAATATTTCCCGATATTACTTAGTATTCACTAGTTACTTTCATGGCCAAAAGTTTGAGAATGAAACAAAGTTTATTTTTACAAAGTCTACTGCAATCAGTTTTTATAATGCGAATTTTTGCATATAATCCAGAATGTATAAAGAGTGATCACTTAATAGCAAATAATTGCAAAGTCAATAGTTTGCCTAGAAAATAACTTTTTCCCCCAAAACACATTTCAACTTCAATGTAGGCCTGCCTTAAAAGTACCAGCTAACATCGTTTCAGTGATTGCTCCATTAACACAGGTGTGGGTGTTGATGAGAGACAGGGCCTGGAGATCAATCTGTCGATGATTAAGTAAAAATCACAACACCACTGGACACTTTAAAGGTGCTGGTGCTTGGCATCATGTTTCTCTTCTGTTAACCATGGTTATCTCTAAAGAAACACGTTGCAGTCACATCATTGCACTGCACAAAGACTGCCTAACATGGAAGCAGTATCGCAGCTAGAAAGTTGCACCTCATTCAACAATCTAATCGCAAACATCAAGGAATTCAGGAGAAGGTTTTCCGTTGTTGCCAAAAAGCTCCAGTTCGCCGCAAGAAAAGACGCAGCAAGTCGCCAGGACCCGTCCTTAAAAGTGTTCAAGCTTCGGAATACGCTACCAGCAGTGCAGAGCTTGCTCAGGAATGCAGCAGCAGGTTGTGAGTGCATCTGCACTGCACTGTGAGGGCCGGAGACTCTGGAGCAAGGCCTGGAGTCTAGGGAGGCAGCAAAGAAGCCACTTCTCTCCAGAAAAACATCAGGGAGACAGACTGATATACTGCAAAGGTACAGGGATGGACTGCAGAGGACTGGTGGTAAAGTCATTTTTCCTCTGATGAATCCCCTTTCGAATGTTTGGAAATCTGAAAACAGCTTGTTCGAGAAGACAAAGGTGAGCGATACCACAGTCTTGTCTCATGTCAACTGTAAATCATCACAGAAACCCATTCATGGTGTGGGGTTGCTCGTCATCCAAGGGGAATCTGCTCTCTAACAGTCTTGCCTATAACCACATCCAGAATAAAGAAGGGTACCAAATGTCCTCTCAAGGAGCAACTTCCCTCTGCAACCGTCCAGAGCAGTTTGTGATCAACAATGCCCTTTCCAGCATGATGGGAGTCACCTTGCCATACCAAGCAAAGGTGATAACTAAATGGCTCAGGGAACAAAACATATAGATGTTGGGTCCATGGACTGGAAACTCCCAGATCTCAATCCCATTGAGAACTTGTGGTCAATCATCAAGAGACGGGTGGACAAACAAAACAACAAAATGTGACAAAATGGGGCCCCAAGCGATGATGTGCAAGAAGACTGCTATCAGATCAGAATTGTCCCAACAGAAGTTGATTGAGAGCATGCCAGGGGAGGAATTCAGAGGTCCTGAAGAAGAGGGTCAACACTGCAAATATTGACGTGCTGCATAACTCATTCTAACTGTCAATAAAAGCTTTTGGTTAATCATAATATCGATAGTACTTGTATTTCTGTATGTGAAAAAACATCTGACAACCACACATAAAAACCATAGGCAACAGATCATGTGAAAAGTATAATATTTGTGTCATTCTCAAAACTTTTTGGCCAGGACTGTACATGGCTGGATACAGGATGCAAGGCTTCTGGGATGTCGCAGAATTAACCCCTTAACGACCTTGGGCGTATCAGTACGTCCCAGGGCCGCTAAGGGTTTTTGCAGGGGGATCGCTCCGTGACCCAACCCCCCCCCCCCGCACAGTCCGCCTTTGTTTCAGCTAGGCAAATCGCCGTCTACCCCAGCAGTAACAGCGCCGTCGGTGGCTCCGCCCGCTGGCGCTGTTTTAACCCATCAGGCGCCACGGAAAAGTAAGGTCCCGGCGTCTGAATTAACGCCGATCGGTGCGGTGATCCGGCATAAGCGGCAGCTATGCTGCGCCGATCCGATTCACCGGGCATTGTATGGGGAGCCTTGTGAAGGCTCCCGTCACTTACCCTGGCCGGTTTTTTCCGAGGGCCGCGCGCGCAGGGCGGCGTGGAGCCGAGCTGAACCAGGTAAGTGTGCAGAGAAACCCCATACTTATGTAGCATCCCTACAGGCTTGGCAGGGAGGAGTTAGGCCTCAGTGGCAATGACAAGGACAGTGGCTACTGGTATGTAACAATCGCTGGGGGCTCGAGCGTGGTATGAGGTTCTACTATTGACACGGTCGCAGCTTGTGCCGCAATATAGTTCACAGCGTTAGGCGAACAGACAACACAATATACATATATCAGATAAAATTTGTAGAGCACAACTGTACATGGTATACAGTCAGGCGATGAGCCTGTAAAAATAAAGCTAAATGAGAGTTTCATATATCACCCCCTTTTTCCTCTCCATATATATTACACGCATACACAACATCATTTACGTCTGAATTTCATTAAAAAACAGAGAACGAGTCTAACACATATATAGTACATCAGTCAGTCCTGCGAGCGCGGCTACAAAAATCCCAATTATTATTTCACTTACGAACAATATCTGAGCAGTCATTCATGACTTCTTCCGTACTGCATAATCATGTAGCCACCGTGTAAAGAAAATGAAACATAAACACATTCACCACACGCTCACGACTTAAGAGCATGTCTCTCTTACATTAGGTCACAGTTTAACCGTCTCGACTTCAAGACATAACACACATAGTGAATTCAAACATCTATGTAACTCAAACTAAGACAGTCGCATATATATTAGCAGTCCAAACTAGTGCTACAGCGATCTACTAAACAAATTGACACTCAATTCCTCTAACTGACTCAGAAAGAGTTCCACCCTCTCATATTGACGAGTCCGTTTTAATTAATTTAATTAATGAGGTATTTGACATTACAAACTCTTGGTTAGTATAACTATAAAACTTATTCGGCTAGTACGGCTTCTTTTTATCAATCTCATCTTGAGCTACACGCTGGGAGCACCGCATCCAACGCAGAGAGAGAATTAGAATCAGCCTAGGACGAAGAAGTTGTACATATGAACATTACTTTTATATCAACTCAGGTGTATCTCAAGCACACAACATAAATACGGTGAAACATCTCACTACACTTGTTTTATTCGAGCTTGGAGTCATGTCTAGAGCGTGCCGGTGAGTGCATATTCAAACGCAAACCGACATCGATCAACTACATTACAAACAAAGTGATCACGACATTCATCACTTTTTACCGGACTCGATTTGAACCGGCCAATATGTTGGAAAGCACAGAACTCCCCGCGCAACATGGCGACTACACACGAATCACTACCATCTGGATATGATGTGTAATTGTTATCAACAACACCAGTGAGAGTGCGCGCACTTATAGAGTATAGTTTCTTTTTGCGGTTCCCTCAGTAGTTCTATGGTACCTCAACAGTTATACTGTTAAGGTGTTGGACACTATCTCTTCGCGCGGCAAGAAAACAGTGATTGCGGCATTACACGTCTCTGCGTGCGTGGCACTAAATAATAGATGCCCACACTCACTTTTGATGATCCTAGTAGCGAGTATGAGTCAGACGAAACACAACAACAACTTCGAGAGGCGTGTTTCCAAAAGTCTATTGAGGTGGAATCCAGCACGAACAACACGTCGTCACACAAACAAAACAACACAGAATACAAACACTACAGGGGTTCCTAAGGAGCAGATCACTAAGATCTTACGTGACACAATTATAGGACCATAGACACTTCCATAATTAAATGAGGACTCCACAGGTCTTCTATACTGCGATTGCAGCGAATGTGATATCATCATTATGTATATTCTGCGCTCTAGGTGATTGTCATGGTATGAGGGGATGATATGATATAGAATCCAATTATCGATGTAGCAATCAGTTATGGCAAGGTTGTGAGCGGCGGCGTGGGTATTATGCAACACAATTATTACCTGAGTGTTCGTAGTGTGCTTGAGATGAAGACGAGAAGAGATATGTGACTCGAGTGAATAGAGCACAGGCACCGCTAACTCGGTGGTGGAGTTGACATGTAATCCAGTGGCACGCACATTCTATTTCTACACTGTGTGAGCGGACTTCATAATGGCAAAGAGAGTACACGGGGGTATAAAGCACCGTGTGTGCGAGTACACACATATGTCATATGATTATTATATATGTCTATTTGAAACAGTGTGATAGATGAGAGCGAGGACACACTCCACGTATTACACCTGAAAAATCATAATGATATGAATGAAATACAAACAAAGTATCTTGCACTCTGTCTCATGACATGGCAGATTAAATGATGATCAGGATTATCTTGGATCATAGAAGTTCTCACTCTATATACGATGATGATCTATGGTGTTACTGACACAAAGTAAGGTGTGGTAGATATACTCTTGTGAGTGGATAACAGGAGTGTTTGTAACACACTAAAAGGTTGAGGTTGGGACGCGATTTGTGGGTGACATAGAGAGTGTAGGGTGGAGTTCATTGAGACATATCTACACTAGTGAATGGTGCAGTAGACGAGATGTAGAGACACTGTATATTAGAATTTTGGTCTCCTTATATGTGAGAGATAGACACTAGTTGGTGTACATTATATATATAGGTACACGTTATCTACACGCGAAAGGAGAGGATTGTTAACATGTATTTAGTATGTATATGGTCTGAGTGCACTCGAGGGGTGAGCGTAACGTAGTGTACACTTACATTCAAGATTAAGATTTTAAGAAGGTAATTGACGGAGAGTGTTATAGATAAATGTCAGATGATAGTATAGAAGGGGGAGTGCAGTGGTCTTGTATTATGTGGATATTCTTATAGACAGCGAGGCTGTGGGATCAGTTTTTGATTGATGGTGACACAGTTGACTAGTGCACGTGGTATAGAATAAATTTGGTTGAACGGTAACGTGTGTTTGTGAGATGTAAATATTTAGATGATATACATGATGGATTCATATACACAGAGACTTTTTGGATGTCAGTAGTCGAGTGTATCTATGAGTGGGGATATAGGGTTGGTGGTAGAGCTGATTAAATTGTGTATGGTGATGTGTAGGAGGAGAGATATTGGTGAGAGAGAACTAAACTGAGCGTAATATTGTTCATTGTATTTAGATATACGTAGTACTTTAGTGGTGTTTATCTTCAGCGCGGTGTAGGCGCGTTGTACACTTGTGTAGTATACACGCGTTAGTATTTAGTAGCGGATTCTGAAATGATGGTAATAGAGTGGTTACAGGAGTTCATGAGGGTGGGTGGGTTCAGTCTCTTGGTACCGCTTTGGATATATTTTACACATGGATATGGCCGCGCTCTTTGGCCTATAAGTTAGTGACTGTAGTGTTGTGGCTTATCTATCTATCTGGAGACACAGACGGCTGGGAACTGCTAACAAATTGTATGACTGGTTACATTTATGATGTTATATATGGGTGCAGCACACTATAAACTCTAGTGTGAGTTTTTATGTATTTGCAATTATTGTTGCGATTGTAGGAAAAAATTTTAATTTTATTTTTTATAATTTTTGGTGGTTTGGGGTATATATTTTGATGGGGTAGTGTGGGGGGGGTGTGTTGTGAGGAGGGGGGGGGTGTGTTGGTGGGGGTGTTGGGGTGGTGAGTGTGAGGGGGGGGGAAGTGAGTGTGATTTGAGTGTGGTAGTGTGGAAGAAGATATAGTGTTGGGGGGATGTGTGTGTAGGAGTGGTGTTGAGTTGTAATGTTTGGAGTGGGGTGTGATTATTATAAGGATGGTGGTATAATATTTATTGAGGGGTGTTAGGTTTGGTTATGATAATATGATGGATTGGGTGTAGGTATTATGAGGTGATTTATATAGGTGGGGGGTTTTTTGGATATGGGGGGTTTTTTTGGATATGTAATGGATAGTGAAAGGAGGGGTAATATGAAGGTAAGGTTTAAGGATGAAAAATATTTGGGTTTTGGGATTTGGATGGTGGTGGGGTTAATGATTAGGTAGGATTAGGTGGGGGTAGGTGTAGGTAACCTGAATCGATGAACTATGTTCTAATTCTACTGCAGGGCATAGTTTTAGCACGTTTTAGATACAAAGGCGAAGAGTTTGAGGGGGGTCTGGCTTTTTTTCTAAAATTATTTACTTTTTTCCAAGCATTAAATCACCAGGTTGTGTCAAGCCGTAGTAAGACACTCCGCACAACCATATACCTCAAATACCCCTGTTAGTCTATCTACCCTTCGCCTAAATTGTTATTTTGAAGGTGGTTTAGTTGCTACGTCACAGGCCCCCCGCCTTGGAGCCACCTTATCCACGGTACATATTGGCCTGGCTTAACTCACTTGTAGCTTAGTGCCTCAAACCCATTATTCCTGACATATTGCGGCATCAGTACATGCCCTCCTGACAACAAATCCGATCTCCTAGTAACCCCCCGCTACGCTAACGTACACCAGTCCAATTCAATTTATTTATATTTACCCCATAAAAACCATTTCCACTTTGACAACACATATCCCCCGTCTCACTATACAACCTACCTCACGGGATAAAATCCCAATCCTAACCCCATTCTTCTTGCCTCTTACTCGCTCCCTATCCGAATTAGCCACCTACCCCCCGCTACGCTCATCACTAATCCCACCATTCCAACCCCCCCCATCCCCCCCCTCCCCCCTGTTTCTTACCTCTGCATCCACCCATTGACAATCTACCCCCGCAGCCCGAAAACCCCTTCCTTCTTACCTGACCCACAACCAAAACAACATTGTTTGTCCCTAACAATCCAGCCCGTATAAAATCTATCACTTATTTATCACCTGTTAGTAACACAAATTACAATCACCACAAACAATATCCCAGATCCTTGAGCTCTCACATTCCCACCTAAAGCTCCAACTAGCCACTTCTGACCATTAAACAAAAAAGAATTACATTCAATTTCCCTACAAGCATAACCGCCCCACGGTAATAATCTCAAATAAGAGAATCCCCGTTACCCCCAGAACACATCGAGACACTCGGGTCGCACCTATTACCCTGAACCCACGCCGCTTTCCATGTCTTATTACCCCCCCTCACAACAAAAAGACTATCCTCAATCCAAACCAAACTTTCCCCAATAATAACCCTACTTTTCCTCAACTACGACCCCATACTCTGTTCAAACAAAACCCATTAATCCCACCGCCCGTAAATACTACCTCACTAAATACCCCCACCCCTCACTGTCCATAAATTTTCCCCACCCCCGGGGTGGGGGGGGCCTCCCCCAATCCATCCTTAAAAAACAACAACCCCCCAACAACCCGTCTCCCTGTCTGGCCAATATCCAACAGATATTCTACCCCCAATCACCAGATACCTGCCCCAGCCATAATCCCCTTAAGCTCCATGACGCGCTCACCCCCCTATCAACCCACACCACCCCTCTCCCAAAATCAACATTACACACACCCCTACCTCTGCCACCTTCCTCCCCA
This sequence comes from Phyllomedusa bahiana, assembly GCA_025379985.1. Classification (NCBI taxonomy): domain Eukaryota; kingdom Metazoa; phylum Chordata; class Amphibia; order Anura; family Hylidae; genus Phyllomedusa; species Phyllomedusa bahiana. Next base: position 23,522 of record JAODAL010035029.1, on the reverse strand, counting down.
TTTAACACTTACACAGACTCCAATCAAATAAAGTAAAAATCCAACACTGAATGGTTTGTAAACACAAAAATCTACCCCCCCCACCTCTACACTTTTAACTAAATAAAAATAACTCATACAACCTACCACTCTACCAGCCATCACATAATTCCACACGCCTTTCCTTCTCTATTCAATTATTAAAACCACCATTTCCTCCCCCTCCCCTACAACCTCCCACTTCCCCAAAACCATTTGTCCCATCTTCAAAACTAGGAACCACTTCAACCCATGATCACATTTTACCCACCGTATTGAGCAAAAAAAAATAAAGCTTCATTACCACTTAAACCCACTCCCAAACACTGCAAGACATATAAAACACTCTTCCAAGCACCCCCCCTATAATTGCAAATTTAAAGCCCCTTTCAATTATCCCCCCAAAAATCTAATCCACAGTCATTTATATGCCCCATCGCCACACTGAACCGCAAATTCAAGCATTAGCACACACCGACACAACTTCACCCACCACTTACCCTACCCAGAACTCAAATCCCACAATGCCAATGTACACTTAGTCATACTCGTCAACATAAAAAAAGTACACCCACTCACCACCCATAAAAGGCAACAACCCTGCAACCCCATCACACTAAAGACAAACCATCTGTCCGTCAATGCCCTCCCTTACCACCCATCAACTCATCTAATTCCACACCCTAATTCCTACGATCGACCCCCTTACCTTCCCCGCAATCTATATCTTAAAAGAACCCCCAAGCCCCCTGGCCACCCCCCCCCCCTCCCACTCTCCATCGACCTTGCTACTTTCACTATCATTAATAACCCTACCTCACCACAATCCAATCTATTTAAATTAATAAAACCGATTCAGTTAACGCCTGAGAAATCCCATTCCCCAATCCTCAATAAATAACGATTATACGAAAAACAAAACGTGCATTGAACCTTCTCCTATGCCCGCCAATCAGGCAAAATAGTCATAAACTACTTGAACAGAATGCACTATTAATCAAATCATCAGAGATACCCCATTCGACCAGCACCCATCAAAATCCCTTCGTCACCCCCTGACCCTCTATATCTCCCACATCTAATCCAGCCCTCCCACCTTTCCGCCCTTAACATCCCCATAAACTTACACCCTCCAAATGTTGTACCCGTAAAAAATAAATCAACCAACACTTCCCAATCATCCCCAACATTCTCAACCTTAAACATTTCCCCTCTCTTACTTCTGAAACCACAATGGACTCCTCATCTAATCCCCTAAAAACCATTACACATATTCCCAATTGCTTCCCTTATAAAACACTTCCTACAAATAACAAAGAACCAAAACCTGAACATTAATTACCACCCACAGCCATAATCCTAATCAAAAATTGCCTGAACTCGAATCCTTCCCCTCCACTACTTACTTCACAACCCCCATCGCTTAACTACCCGCTTAATGTCACTTCCTCCAATAAAACAAAGCCCTCACCAACCCACCCACCCCCCTCTTACATAACCCTTCCCCTCGATACAACCAATCTGAACCGAAAAGTCTACTCCCCCTTAGCTCCACGCCCCCCCCCACCAAAAATGAAATAGCCATAAATTCTTCCATTTCATTAAACTACCCCTTAAACACCCTAGAAAACCACAACACCCAATTACCTTCCCCAATGACTTACGACCCCACCACAACCTCTAAATACAGCTTTATCCTCATCCACCCTCTTCGTAACCCTTCCCCAAACTCCTATATAATACCAAGAAGTTTTCTCGAGTTATAAAATAAACACAACTCCTAAAACAATTCATTCATACGCCTCCTCGCGACTATCTAAAGCAACAATTCATAAAATTATGCTTTCAAAAACTCTTTGCTCCCACCCGTGTCATCACTTGTAAATTAAATCCCTCCCAGACTCATACCCATTTCCTACATATCTTAATCCCCACCCAAGAATAAATCATAATTTCCTCATACTTTTCCTCCACCCACAAATCAAATGCCGCAGACTCACCCAATCCCCTTTAAGAATAAGGCTCTCATTACTTCCCCATTGCCCGTTCACACCCCTCATAAAAAACCCCCTCTCCCCTACTAGGCATAATACACTCTCCCGCCTGCACCAACTAATCCCGAATGTCATTCACACACACACTCCTCCATACCCGAAATCAAAGTTACGCCACCAGAATCCCGACCGCCACTAGACTCCACGATGCCACTATAATCCATAAGGTAGCAAAATTCCCTTCATACTATCTCCCCTCCCCAAACGAGCGACCCAAATTCATATATATGCATTAGCCTTTGCCCTTACGTCCCCTCTTGGTTCTTTCCCCATCACCCTAAGCTATAAGTTCCTCATACTACCCCCATTCCGCTGTCCGTTTTCCCTTCCCACCCACACAACAAAATTTTCATTCAAATTCCTGTTTTCGTACAACACCACTAACCCCCCACCAATCATTTTCATTGCATAACAAAATTCCTACATATTGCCTTCTCACAACCAAATCAAAACCCGCAGCCGCTCCATATTCTTCCCCACATAACCTTATCAAAAATGTTCCGCAATACCCCTCGTGTACCAAACCCCAATAAAAGTGTCCCCCGATACCTCCATTCAACACCCATATCTAAGTTGTGCCTAATCCCCCCCTCTCCACTCCCTAAGCAAAAGATCTAAGGCTCATTACCAACCGCAGTTGAATCAATTGTACATCTCCCATTGACTTGTCAGAATGCGGAACCCAGTGGCCATAATGACACCAGTACCCGGCGACCAAACAGTACCCAAACCCATTTTAAATCAGCCACGGGCGAACGCACAAAGTCAAACCCCCCCACCAACCCCCCCCCATCCCCCCTCCCCAACGCGTACCCTCCAAATAATCCATGTACCCTTCCAATCCAAACAGCACTACTCCAACCCCCACGTAACAACCAATCCTAAGAACAATCTCTATCTCACACGCCCCCAGCACCTCTATTCCCCGCATACTATCAAACAAACCCATACACAAAAAACCAACAACCTACCATGACCACCCATCTCCTACCCCCCCATCATTATATAAAACGCAATCCCTCCCAACCAGATATACCCAACCACCATGCCCACACAGCACCATAACCCTATAAATCCCCCCTCCTACCCCCACCTCCACCACACCCTCCTCCCCCACATCCAGAACCCTCAACTTCCTATGTGTATCCATGGGCCCACCAGAGGAAAACTAAATAAACTTTCCCTCATCCAAGTGCACTCATACCGTGGACCTCCTGGGCCCCCAGTATGGAAGCCTCCGCCCGTAGCTCTTGATGCTACCCCCAACTACCCTCCTCTTATGATCATGCCGCTAACAGACAACACGTTAAACTGTACCACAAAACACAGTCTCATCATGGAGCATCTGAGTGGAATCCTCGTTGTTCACACGGCAAATTGCAAGCAGGACAACTGGAGGTAGGAACATAAAGGGTCAAAGAAAAACATCCCAATGTCCCGGGACCCCCCGGAATGATCATGTTCGCACAGCCAAACCCCAAACAAACCGCCCTCCTACGCCGCCCCCGAACCCACTTATCTTCATCGTCCCCCCCAACACACCAGTGACAAATCCTAACCCCCACCCCCACCACCAACCCCCCGCGCATCCCACCCCCCCTGCACACCCAAAACACCAACCAGACCCGCACCGCCCAAACACCGCGTGTCCCCCACAACGCCCCTCACACAACTACCCCACAAAGGACCAGCCCAACGAACAGCAACACCGATGAACGTACAAAACCCCGAACGATACCCCAGTGGACTGCCGATGATCGCCGGCACCAACAGCCCCAGCACCCGCTGAAGAACCCCCCCTTACCAACAACCCATCCACCACCCCCCCTCCCCACATCCCCCGTCACACCCGCCCCTCCCACTATCCATCCCACCACCCACCTCGCCCTTACACCACATCCCCCCTGGAGATACTACCTCCTCCTCTACCTTTTGCGCCCCGTTTGTGTTTTCTCTGCCATTCCACCACCTCCCCCCCCATCCCCACACACCCCCCACCGCCTCTCCCCACTTATTTCCCAATCCACCTACCCTCCCAATCCCACGATCCAAGCCACCATTCCTCCCCGTCCCCTCAACCCACACACCCCCCCACCTCACTTATCCATCCACCACCGCCCTCCCCCTTCCGCCCCTTACCCGCCACCCACCAATTCCATTCCGACCATGCTTCCATAAATTATCCCCTCAACACCCCCCCTAGGTAATTGTGACACCACTAAATCCATCACCACCTCGCTCCCGTCGTGTCCCCCTGACCTCCTACACGACCACCCCAACCTCCATCCACAACCCCACCCGCCTAAATAGCACCCCGACAATTATACCCTAACCTTACCCAAACTATTGGCCACCCTGGTTTTGACTTATCATAAAAACAACAACAAACACTACCAAGACTTACTAGACCCCAACCCCAAAACACCCACAGATCCCGCACCCAGCCCGCTAGCGCCTAAGCGTCCTTACCAGCACACCAAAGCTCATACTCAATGTGCCCCCCCTACACAACGCCACCACCCAATAAATAAAGAAAAAAAAAAACACCCCCATATTCACCAAACCAAACAAAAACGTTACACCGACCTAAATCCTACACACCTTGACCTCATTCCACTGCACTTAACGTGTATAACCGCCCAATGGCCTTACACACTGCACCAGCACTCACCACCCCGTCCCGTCAACACGCACTCACATCTCAAACCAACCGGCTTCCCCGTTTAAAATCAACTCACGGATCCCCCCAACGTATGCTTCTCTATCAACACTCTACACTCACCAGACCCACCTTGGCTCACTTCGACGTCGCATACGCACGTCCCACAGGGGTAGCCGGACACAATGAATATAGACCCCACGATAGCAGGTAAATCGTCAACCACACGCACCTCCCACTCGTCGCTTACAGTTCTCACCCCATAGCCCATTAGTCGTGCGTCACCCACGCTTTCTGACGACACTACTACAGCGTCACAACATCACGTAATCCACCCTCGATCCTAAGACACATCTACACTCAAGCTCTACTGCCAGCACCCCAATTCTTTATCACACTCACTCGACACTCCACCCCCTTCCTTAACCACTCATTCGACACTCACTCGCCGCACCAACGTCCAGATTTCCGTTAACCCACTCCCTCAACTACCCCCTCAAGATCTTTTATCTTGTCCCCTCAGCGAAACGTCACTCAAACTCACATTCTCACCGCACACTGTCCTATAGCACACTCACTCACACTGCATCCCTATTAGCCCCCTGTCGCGTTCACACTCACTCACACCCTACTACCTCCCCTCATTCGTTTATATTCCTTACAAACTTCTCACACTCACTCGCCCGCCGGCCCTTCCTTACCAAAACTCTACTCACACTCACCCCACCCTTTCCTACCAAGTAACTGTCATCTCATATCCTCACCCCCCGGCTCTTTCTTCCGTACACTGCTCACTCACACTCACCCCTTCCCTCCAACACCACTTCCCTACATCAACCACATTCTCCCCCCCACTCCTGTCATCACTTCATCTGCATCCGCTTCTCCCCCCCCGTCCTGAGCTCACCCACTCAAGTCCGTCTCTGCCCCCTCGGCCGGACAAACGCTCACTTCTCCCCACCTACTTACTGCCTTACACACTCACACTTCACGGACCCGACCGTTCTCCTAACCACCCTCACACTACCCCTCGCCCGTCGCTACATAACTCAACAGAACCCTAAAGACCATCCCCCACCCGGCATCTACCCCCACCTTTTCACCCTCACCCAACCCCTCTATACTATCCCCCTACACACTAGTCTCATCTATTTGCATCCCTCGTGGTTGCGGGTCTTCTCATGGGCCCCAGCTACCATCGCCCCCCACACTCACGCGACTCCCTACCCCTCAACGACCTCAACCCACAAGCCCTCATACATACAAAACAACCCTAAACAATACAGCCATACATTAAAACCTCCCAGAACTACCACCCAAACAAACCCACATACTCCCAAGTCCCCCGATCCTAGAATAATACGCAACGCTCAGCTCAAAAAATGTGTCATATAAACACCAGAAACCCGAGCCCCCCCACCCCTCTAATCCCAACTTACCATCCCCCCCCATATAAAAAAAACCCATCCCAAACTCCTCTTTGCCCGCACCGCCTCTCCCTTCTACTAACCATCCTACCAGCCAGTCCCCCAGCCCTCTGCTCCACCCCCAAAAAAAAACACGACCCCCCTAAACTCCCACATCTTTCCCACATCCCACTACACACACATCATAAAACCCCCCCCCATCAACCCTAAATTCCCCCTGATGAACAATTTGTAATACCACCCACCAACAACAATTTAAATCCGAACCCCCATACACTGCACTCCCTCTCCGGGAGCCCCATAACTAAAGATTTACCTCAGGTTTTCATTGCGGCAGTGACCGTATGTCGGACCATGAGGCCGCCCGTTCGTCTTCAAAACCACCAAACCACCTTGAGTGTTCCCGGGACCGAGCTTATCCAGAAAAATAAAATAATATTTTGTAAAATTAAACACACAAAGCTATAATATGCAATTTCCCCTACCCAACCCCAACCCATAACGACTGACCCAACTCCAACCCTTCCCCGAACAAGTAACCAAAATCCCCCATTCCGACCGCCATCCCCGATCTCTCCGCTCCAAAATAACCTTCCGAAGAAACAACCAAATTTATACAATCCGTCCTACCCCCTAAACGCCAGCCAAAACTCAAAACAAATTACACTCAATCCCCAATTTCCCCCATACATTCCGAAATTTGAACCCTCCATAAAATTTACAACCAACACCCCTCAACACGGCCTTCCCACGCAATTGACTTATCCTGTCCCCCACTTACCCACCCCAAGACACATTTATCCACCATAACGCCAACGAAATATCCACCTTAATATTTCCAACAATCAACCGGTCATGTAGGAGCCAATTGAGCAGACCAATATACATCCAAGCAATTACCCAACGCAGGGGTGCTATGTGTCTATGGAGATGATGTCTTCAGAATATGCTCAGCAGTATACTTCTGGTTTTCCTCATAATCATACCATCTATTCTATAGAAGTGCAAAACAGTCCCTCCAACACAAAAATTAATCCCACAGCATGATGCTGCAACCCACCGCCCGTGTATCACAGCTGGGATAGTGTTCATAGGCTTTTCAAGTTTTCTCTTCTTCTTCTTCTTCTCCCTTTTCCTCCAAAAGTAAGCTAGTTTTGTCAACCACAGGAACAAATCACCAAAAATGTAGGTCTTTGTTTCTTCTTTTCATTTCCCAAACATTAACCATGGATTTTTAAATTTCCCTTTTTGAGTAATGACTTCTTCCTGGCAGAATTGGCCTTTTCGGCCCATTGTATGATATGACAAAACTCATTTCACCACTGTGGATAATGGTGCACAATCTTACCATACCACTTCCCCTCCAGCATCTTCACAAGGTCATTTGCCTTTTGTTCTTGGGTTGATATTACACATGTCAGACCAAATCGACTTTCATACTTTGAGACACACAATCATATCTCCTTCCTGAGGCGTAAGGTGGGGCCAGATATCCATCTTGTTTGTACTTGTGTTATAATTGTTTGTACAGTATGAACAATCCAAACCTTCCAATTATATGGAAAATGCACCCCAAGATGAACCAGGACTTGTGCAAGTCCACAATTCTCTAACTGATTTCTATTTTTCTGATTTTGTTGGCTGACTTTTTCCTGGAAGCTAAGTGATTCTTGTGTGTGTATTAAAAAAAACCTCCACAGATTGTTGTCTCTAACGCAGAATGTTACCAATAAAAGCCTTCGAGAAGCTTCCAACGATCATGACATCATGATAAGGGCACTTGTCCCAAATTGTTGAAAGGCATAGTAAAATCCTAGTGTTATATAAACCTCATGACCTTTTGCAGAAAGTGTAATAAAAATGTCCTTAAAAATTTTCTCTCTCTCATTATTCTGGCATTAGAGGCAAATATAACTAATTTTGGTAAATCAAACCTGACCTAAAAAACGGGTAAGTTTAAGTTCTGATTACATGTCAGATAGTGAGAAAAACATGCATATGTTTCTTTTTTTTATACAACAGTTTATGTAAACTACTGTGTTTCAACGTAATAAAAATTTATTTTTAATATGCAAAATTGACAAACTAGTGGTTATCAATAAGCATCGCCTTGTGGGCCTGTGTTCTTTCTACTGTTTTCAATCAGAACTGAAACAGAGTAAAACCTAGTTAAGTGAAGCCCACTGTGTTTTACATAAATTTCGTAAGAGTAAAAACCGAGAAATGGCATAATGTGGCAGTAACTGCAAAGAAAGAGACCATCAACATTTTTTTTATAATAAACGTTAGACATATGAGGATATTCTGACCATATCCTATATTATGATTTCAACCCCATAGCATCACGTTTTGAACAGTGTTCTGGGGTTTACTCCTCATTCTTCTTCCTTCAAACATGGCGGGTGGGGGTTGATAACCCAAAGGTCTATTTTGGTCACATCTGACCATATACCTACTCCCAGCCGTCCTCTGGGATCAATTGTAGTAAGGAAAACTTGCAAAATTGCCAATGTATGTGTGTGGAGAGTGTGTGTGTGTATACACAAGATTGAGACGTGAACAGATGTCAATCAATGGTGCTATTTTTAAGTAGTAGCTTTTTGTCATAAGGATGAATTTCAGACAAAACACACTATAAAATTAAAATTCCATAACTCAATGCTATGAGCAGTAATCTCACCCCAGTATGTGAAACTTTATTGTTTGTTACATCCTGTATATTTATATAATATAAAATATATAATAATATATAAATATAATATATATATATACTATATATATATAAATATACATATATATACATATATATATATATATATATATATATATAAATACACACAAATATATATATATATATATAGATTTACAACTACAAAAAAAAGCTATCACATACTGGGTGAGATTACTGGTACTACAACATCAAAATTGAATTTTTATAGTGATCCAGTAAATCACCCTGTATGACACAAGCACTATTAAACTAGCACCATTGATTTGACATCTGTCCCGTGGTCTTCAATCTTCTTATAGGCTTGTACTCGTCTCAGTTGAATGACTGAGTATGCATGGCACCCTTTCAACTTAACTCCACATGATTGGATGGGGTTGCAAAAAGCCAAACTGGCCACTAATCTATAGTATGAGGTGTCTAATTGACAAGTCATGAAGTGTTTTATAGAAAACCTAAAAGAAAATCTACAAACCTGTTTGTATGTTATTGTTTTCAATAAAGAAAAATAACATTATAAACAAGATTAGATAACTATTATAGACCCTTTATTAGGGGTGAAAATATTTCTGGAAAGGTAAACAGATCATACTCAGTAATTAGTCCACATTATTATGACCACTACCAAAATAACAGTTAACCAACCACCATGAGCAGACAGATAGCAGCTAGATGAGCTGATGATGTGACATAAAATGGTCCTTGTAGGTTATCACTATGGATTAGAGCATAATGTTGAACTGCATTGGCTGCTCACAGCGGTGGAGGGTGTGTGGGGGAGGATCCATAGGTGCCCAACACAATGATCAAGTTGTGGACCCGTTACAGGTGGCTGCAGTTTGAAATCAAGTCTGAGGTATTTCGTGCGGAAAGATTGTACTTGGAATTCTTTGTAATCTCTTTTCTTAACCAATGGTCAGTCATTTCTATCTAAGTGATATATGCAGTAGCTTGCAGGAAGATCTACCACTTGTACTTCTTGGCAACAAATTGTTTGCAGGGTGTTTGTTCTCCCCATGTTTGTCACCCTGCTAATGCCAACATCTATTCACTTGTAAACCAGAAAAAACATCGTACAGAGTAAGGCTACCCTTTGCCAAATCAGATGAGTGCGGGTGGGCAATTCTTTAAAAGTAATGTGAAATCGAGCCTTTTCTGATGAGTATTAACTTCATTAGTCTGAGGTTCACTTGACATTCTTCTGCTTTGGAGCTCCAGAAACAGCAGTGTTCACTGCACTGTTTCTTTTAGACACATGTCTAATAGCCCCTGGATGCTCAATTTGATGGTGAGTTTCTTCACTGTAGCATGTTGGTCCGCCTTCAGCTTCTTTGGTAGCTGACATTCACTACCCACAATTAAAAAGCGAATGATGCTCCCTTCTGTTTTCCACATCACCATTTGCGCATCCCTATGCTTATTCTGTCCCACTCACGATACACTAATCACTACAACAGAGTGTTAACAGTTCACTGAACTTTGCGTAAGTAACAAGAAATACGCCACCTTTGGCCTAGGAATCCAGTAATCATCCCCGTTTTGCAACTTTTGTTTTAAACATCAAACGAGGGAAATGGTATGCTACAGCTTTATATCCGGCACATCCTTTTATATACCCACCCGAAGCCAAGCACAAGACAGATGTGACTAACTTCAGGAGCTGAGCTATGTCGAAAGTAGGAAGTGGCCAGATGTTTCTACAATAAAAAACCTATGGAGACCACCAACCTGGAGCTTCATAAAGAGACACATTAATTGACGAAATGGCCAGCTGAGGCCCTGCAATAACAATCCTGTTTCCTTTTGTGGCATCCATCGGGATGTTGTAAAAATTCTTCCTGATGGACACCATGACGGGTGGCAAACTAAGTAATTGAATTGTATTGCGGGTAAAGATAGTCCTAAGAATAAATACTTGTCTCCATTCAGTGAACATACAGGTTTTTGCACAGACACCCAAAAATTGGCGTCGATTGATTGTTTTTTGTCGGTGTAGAAACCGGACACCACTTCCACTGAATGGAGACATGGTTAGTTGATTTAGGACTATCTTTGCCCAATACAAGTTCAATGACTTAGACTGCCAACCAGTCATGGTGTCCCATCAGGATGAATTTTTTACTACATCACGATGAATTACCACGGACAGAAGGCGCTCTACCGATAACCTGGATAAATGTTACGTTTGTTCCAGTTTATAAGACTCTGCTTGGGACTTTGGGTACTGTTCTCACGGTGTGTTGGACTCCCGTGTTACATTCGTTTAGGAATACGTATTTGGATCCATCTGGTCGGACCCTAATCGGGGCCCAAAAACGTATCTAATAAATAGCAGTGTGACCTCTTTACATTGCTCTTTACTATGAAACACACATCGGGTGTTCACACGGGTGATCGCCGAATGTGCGTCGCTCACTGCGTCTTGCGCGATCCAACCCAAGAAATTGCATGTCAGTTCTTGCTCCAAAAGTTTGCAGCAGGGAAGCCATATAATAAAAGTTATGGGTGCGATCCTGCTTGCATCCAACACACATCCAAACACTAGATGGTTGTTGGGACACATATTGGATCTTGTTTTGGATCTGATTGCTGCAGCATTTTGGATCCTATTTTCGGATCAAACACGGACCGCCGATCACGCCGTGGTAACAACCCCTTATAACTCAGTCATATATGGACATTTTGCATTGTTAACCTGGAGTTTTTTGATGAATGCTACAGGTGTTTACTAAGTTGATCAATGTACTTTGTGAAGTTTCTGTATCCATGTAACGTGTTCTTTGCTATGATGGAAATGGATATCTGAAGATTATACTGGATGGATTTGTCTTGGCCCTTTTGATTGGATATATTAAGCCGGATGTTTTTGATCATATTGAGTGGCAAAGTGTAGGGATTGTGGGGTATAACTAATGTGACTGCATTGTATATAGGAAATATGGGCCACATGTATTAAAACTGTTTGTTAAAACTCACTTTTTGCCATAGGTTACATCATGGGGAAAAATAAGTGAGTTCTTTTTGACCTAACAGTTTTCATACTTTGTGGCCCTATATGTCTTCTGCAGACATGTCTCCATAGGTTTTTGATTCCTAGGTGGTAAGTATAGTAAATGTGACATAACCAGAACTATTCCCGGCTCATTCTTTGGGGCTGCGTCTTCTTGTGTCTACATGGAGGTAGCTTTACCCGCAGGCACAGCCATTATCCACCATGATGCCAGGCTGCGCTGTGACAGGTGCCCCCATTACCTGGAGACGTGGACATCCTTGACTACTGTTTCCAAGTTTTGATGAGGCATTTTCCCGGCACTAGCCTGGCAGGGACACAGGACAAAGGGCAGCAGCACTGCAGTCAGCCACATAGGAAACTTTCATTAGTCTCTGCTATGAAGACATGAAAGGGCCTCCATTCACGTGTCTAGACAACCTGAGACTATGTGTATTAATAAGGAGCAAGACACAGACAATCCCATTAAACAGTGTGGACTGGGGTGTCTCGGAGGGCCCCCAGGGGAGTTGATACTGGGGAGGTAGTTGATTGGGGGGGGCCACACCCTTCGAATATGGGGGGCCCTCCCTACTGTACGTAAAAATTATTACCGGCTTCTCGGACATAAATGCGCCCATTTTACCACATAATATTACAGGTGTGGCAAAACAGAACTGTATGGAGTAGTCACAATAGCAAGAGAGTCAATATCTGTCTATCGCACCATATCTGTCTGTTAGCATATCAATAGACACAGGGCTAAAGTAGCTACCATCCATGATCACCCTCACCACATACAATATCCCCCTCGTACCCACTCCATACTCTCGATGCGACTCCACCTCCCTAGGCATGGATGTAGCGCGGTGGCCGTCGACACTCACATGGGAATACCCGCCCCCCCCACCCCCCCCTCCCCCCCCCCCCCCTCCACTCCCCCCCCCCCCCCCCCCACCACCCACGTACATATCCCCCTCACCCACGTACAATATCCCCCTCCTCACCCACGTAACAATATCCCCTCACCACGTACAATATTCCCATCCTCCCAGTACAATATCCCCTCCACCCACCTACAATATCCCCTCCACCCGTAACAATCATCACCCACCACCCACGTACATATATCCCCCTCCACCCACGGTACAATATCCCCCTCCACCCACGTACATATCCCCTCCACCCACGTACATATCCCCTCCACCCACATACAATATCACCAACCAACCACATGTACAATTATCACCTACCACCACGTACAATATCCCCCTCCACCCACGTACAATATCCCCCTCCACCCACGTAAAATATACCCCTCCACCCACGTAAAATATCCCCTCCACCCACGTACATCTATTCCCCTCCACCCACGGTACAATACTCCCCCCTCCACTCACGTACAATATCCCCCTCCACCACTACAATATCCCCTCACCCACATACATATCCCCCTCCACCAGCATACATAATTTCCCACCTCCACCCACATCAATATCCCCTCCACCACATACAATATCCCCCCTCCACCCACAACAATATCCCCTCCACCCGCATAACAATATCCCTCCACCCGCATACAATATCCCTCCACCCACATACAATTCCCCTCCACCCACGTACAATATCCACCTCCACCCACGTACATATCCCTCCCACCCAGTACAATATCCCCCTCCACCACCGGTACAATTCCCCTTCACCACGTACAATATCCCCTCCACCACGTATTTACAATATCTCCTCTACCCACGTACAATATCCCCCACCACCCACGTTACAATATCCCACACAACCCACGTACAATATCCCCCCAACCCATCGTGCAATATCCCCCGCCCACCCACGTAAATATCCCCTCCACCCACGTACAATATCCCCCTCCACCCAACATTCAATATTCCCCCTCCCCAGCCCACATAAATATCCCCCTCCACTCACATACATTTTCCCCCTTCCACCACATACAATATCCCCCTCCACTCACATACAATATCCTCCTCCACCCTAATACAATATCCCCTCCACCCATATACAATATCCCCCTCCACCCACATACAATATCCCCCTCCACCCACATACAATATACCCCTCCACCCACATACAATATCCACCCTCCACCACATACAATATCCCCCTCCAACAAATTACAATATCCCCCTCACCCACCTACAATATTTCTCCTCACCCACGTACAATATCCCCACCACCCACGTACAATATCCCACACCACCCACGTACAATATCCCCCTCCCAATCCACGTGCATAACCCCTCCACCCATTACAATATATCCCCCTCCAACCCACGTACAAATATCACCCTCCATCCACATAAATATCCCCCTCCCCCACATACAATATCCCCCTCCACTCATCCATACATATCCCCCTCCACCCACATACAATATCCCCTCCACTCACATACATATCTCACTCCCACCCACATACAATATCCCCCCTCCACCCATATACTCAATATCCCCCTCACCCACCATTCAATATCCCCTTCCACCCACCATACAATATCCCACTCACGTTTCCTTGGTCTCGCACCTCACAACCTTCTAAAAATACACTACCAGTAAGAAAGTAGAGTGTAACTCCTATCACAGGGTCAATCAGGGACACATTGTACTCTTCCACTAAATAATGCCAATTTAACCTAAAACACCGCATATAGAGACCGCATGAGGGTCAGACACCAGCTCAGGTATAACCTACAAACACCGCCTATAGAGACCACATTGAGGTCAGAACATCAGCACTCAGAGGTATTAACCTACAACACTGCCTATAGGAGACCATAGAGGTCAGACATTCAGCTCAGGTATAACCTCACAACACTGCCATATAGAGGGGACCCACATAGAGGTCAGACACCCTGCTCAGTTATAACCTACAAAACCCAATATAGAGACCACATAGAGATCAGAAACCAGTTCAGGTATAAACTTACAACACTCGCCATATAGAGACCCACATAGAGGTCAGACACCAGCTCAGGTATAACTTACAAACACCGCCATATAGAGATCGCATAGATTGTCATACACCCAGCTCAGGTCCACATCACATTACAGTTGAATACAACATGATCCAATATAGAAGTAAACATAAACCTTAATCCAGCGCTCCTCACCAGAGACGTTCTACTCTGAGATGTCGTTTCTTTTCTCATGAGTCGTTTCTTATTCCCTTTTCTTCTCCTAACCACATTACTATATCCCCTCCCATCACATAACAATTTCCCCCTCAACCCAATACAATATCTCCCTCCTCCCACATTCAATATCCCCCTCCTCCCTCATACAATATCCCCCTCCACCCCATATACAATATCCCCCTCCACCCAAATACATTTATTCCCCACTCCACCCACATACAAATATCCCCTCCACGTTTTCCCTTGGTCTCGCACTTCACCACCTTCTAATAATACTAAACCAGCAATGAAGTAGTAGTGTAACTCTATCACAGGGTCATCAGGGACACATGTACTCTGCCACTAAACTAATTGCAATTAACTCAACTACGCCATATAGAGACCGACATAGTGGTCAGAGACAAGCTCAGGTATAACCTACATACACCGCCAGTATAGAGAACCACATTAGAGGTGTAGACACCAGCTCAGGTATAACTACACAACACTGCCATATAGAGACCACATTGAGTCAGACAATCATGCTAAGGTTATAACCTACAATCCAACTGCCATATAGAGACCCCCACCCCTAATTTTATTTTTTTTGTTGTTTAAAAAGAGGTCAGACACCAGCTCAGTATAACATACAATCACCACCATATAGAGACCACATAGAGATCAGATCACCAGTCAGGTTTTAACATACATACAACTGCATATAGAGACCACAAGAGGTCAGGACACCAGACTATGGTATAACCTACAACACGCCATATTGAGATCGCTAGATGTCAGCACAGCTCAGGGTCACATAAAATTACAGTGAATACAACACTAGATCCAATATAGAGAGTAACATAACCCCTTACATCCAGGGGGTACTCACAGAGATCGTCCTATCTGAGATGTCGTTCTTCTTTTCTCATGAGTCGTTCTTAATTCCCTTTTCTCTGCATCCGTTCCTACACCCCATGATGACCTTGTCCCGGACACCAACTAATCCCTGCAGAAATTACAACACATAATATCTTGAATCATCAATTTTCCAGCAATCTTTTTCACCCATTCCCACTCTCTACAAACTTCCAGGGGTGGGACGAGCGCGAGGTACAAGCCATAACTTAGAGGATAGTACTCCTAGGGGTTGGAGGGTGGGGAAAGGGAGCAACCCCCCTGGAGATAATGCAGGAGATACAGGCAGTTAAAGGGTCTCTTTTAGATAGTATACAGGCGTTAAGGCTCCTTTAGGGAGGTATTACAGGCAGTTAGGGGTCTCTTTTAGGGGTGTACAGGCAGTTTAAGGGTCTCTTCTTAGGTAGTATACAGGGGTAGTTAGGGGCTCCTTAGCTAGTGTGCAGGAAGTTCAGACCCCCCTTTAGCTCTGGTATGTAGGAATGTCGGGCCCCTTTAGCTAGTGTGTAGGTAGTCAGCGGCACTCTTTAGCTTTGTGTGTAGGTAGTCAGGGCCCCCTTTTGGTAGTCAGGGCTCCCTTAGTTAGTCAGGGCCCCCTTGTATTAGCCAGGGGCCCCCCTTTATGTTAGTCAAGGGCCCCCTTTAGTAGGTCAGGGACCCCTTTATGTATCCCAGGGCCCTGTATTTAGTCAGGGGCCCCCCCTTATGTAGGCAGGGGGCCCCCCTTAGTAGCCAGGGCCCCATAGTAGTCACGGGCCCACATAGTAGCAGGGGCCCACCATTAGAGTCAGGGCCTCCCTTAAGTGTCAGGGGACCTCCCTTAGTAGTCAGGGCCCAAAGTAGTCTGGGTCCCCCATAGTAGCCAGGGCCCCCATAGTAGCCAAGGCCTCCAATATAGTCAGGGGCCAACAATAGTAGCCAGGGCCCCCCATAGTGTCAGGGGCCCCCCATAGTACCCAGGGCCCCCATAGTAGCCAGGGGCCCCCTGAGTAGTCAGGGCCTCCCATAGTAGTCAGGGGCCCCTTTAGGATAGTCAGGGACACCCCTTAGTAGTCAGGGCCCTTAGTAGCAGGGGCCACCCCTTAGTAGCCAGGGCCCCCATTAGTTCCCAGGCCCCCCATAGTTGCCAGGGCCCCCCATAGTAGTAAGGGGCCCCCCATAGTAGTTGGGGCCCCCCATTGTACGTCAGGGCCTCCAATAGTAGTCTGGGCCTCCCTTAGTGTAAGGGGCCCCTTGTAGTCAGGGTCCCCATTGAGTAGCAGGGGCCCCTTTGTAGTCAGGGACCCCTTAGTTGCCAGGGCCCCTCTAGTATCAGGGGCACCACATAGTAGCCAAGGCCCCACTTAGTAGCCAGGGCCCCCATAGTAGCCAGGGCCCCCCCCATAGTAGCCAGGGGCCCCCCCCATAGTAGCCAGGGGCCCCTTAGTAGTGTCAGGGAGCACCCATAGTAGCCAGGGCCCCCTTAGTAGTCAGGGGCCCTCCATTTAGTCGCCAGGGCCCCCTTAGTAGCCAGGTCCCCCTTAGTAGCCAGGACCCCCTTAGTAGTCAGGGCCCCCCATAGTAGCCAGGGGCCCCCTCCATAGTAGCCAGGCCCCCCCCTTGTAATCAGGGGCCCCTCTTAAGTAGTCAGGCGCACCCCTTAGTAGTCTCAGGGGCCCCCACCTTTGTAGCAGGGGCACCCCCTTAGTATCGCTCAGGGGGCCCCCATTAGTGCCTGGGCCCCCATTAGTAGCACAGGGGCCCCCCCCACATAGTAGGCCAGGGACCCCCCCCTTTGTAGTCAGGGGCCACCCCCTTAGTCAGTACAGGGCCACCCCACCTTAGTAGTCAGGGCGGCCCCCCCTTTGTGCTGGGGAACACCACATCCCACCACATCTTGTATGCCAGGGCCCCCACCCCGTGTGTAGTCCAGGGGCTCCTTTTGTAATCGCTGGGGCCCCCTTTTGTAGTAGGGGCCCCCCATAGTAGCAGGGGCCCCCCATAAGTATCCAGGGGCCCCTCTAGTAGCCAGGGCCCCACCCCCACTTAGTAGCCAGGGCCCCCCATAGTAGGTTAAGGGGGGGGACACACCCATTGTCAGCCAGGGGCCCCCACCCATAGTTGCCTGGGACCCCCTTTAGTAGCAGGGGGCCCACCCTTAGTAGCCAGGGCCCCCCCCTTAGTAGGCCAGGGCCCCCCCTTAGTAGTCAGGGGCCCCTCTTAGTAGTCAGGGGCCCCCACCTTAGTAGCCAGGGCCCCACCCTTAGTAGTTAGGGGCCCCCCATAGTAGCCAGGGGCCCACCATAGTAGCCAGGGGGGGACCCTTAGATAGTTTTAAAAAAAACAATAAAAAAAACAACCAGCAACTTACCTGGCTCCGGCCCTCCCAGCTCACCCTGCTCCGGCAGGACTTACCCAGGTCATCCGCTCGAGCTCCCCGCCGGCTCGTAACTGCGCCCTGGCATAGGCGGCGCGGTGAAGTGACGTCTCCGCGCCGCCTACGTCAACTGTAGGGTCAGCGCCGGCAGGGTGAAGGCCTTAAATGCGTTCAGCCTGCCGGGCGAGATCAGCGGAGCGCAGCAGCTAGTCGCCGCTGGCTCTCGCTGACACCGCGCAGCCCGGGAGTCGGGGACTTAGTTGACCAAACTCCCGGGCTGGTCTCTGGGCGCTCGGGACGGGCGGTGTCTTACGGGCGTCCAGTGACCGGAGTGCGTCGGCGGGCCCTGGGAGCGACGGGCACTGCCCTCGGGGACCACAGCGGCTCGGGGGGGCCTACAGGGGGATTACCCGGTCCCCCGGCGGCCAGTCCGAGCTGAGCACATTGATGGAGTGATTCTTGAGGGCCCACCCAAAAGCTACTGTACATGACTGCACATTCTCTCTTTTTTGCCTTATGCTTTGAATAGCCCCCAATGCCTGCCATGTTTCAGGGGCCAGCTGGGAGTTTTGCACCTGATCCAATATGTGGGCCACTCCAACGCCTGGTTTCTGCCATGTGGTATAGTCTGATTAGTATAAAGCTTTTGGCAATAGACTCTGGAGCAGTGAGAGACATGTTTTCTGGTATTGATTAAAAGAGCACTACCATCCAAATTTTTCTTTTTCTGTATTGACAAGACAGTATGCGGACTATTATATGAATTGGGTAAGTTTTATTTTATTTATTTCGTAAAGTTCCCTAAAGTACATTACTCTCTTTGACTTCCTGCTGTGAGCTTT
Organism: Phyllomedusa bahiana; assembly: GCA_025379985.1. Lineage (NCBI taxonomy): Eukaryota > Metazoa > Chordata > Amphibia > Anura > Hylidae > Phyllomedusa > Phyllomedusa bahiana. The sequence goes on along the minus strand of JAODAL010035029.1, from coordinate 4,391 downwards.
ATAGCACAGCAGTGACAGGATTGCTTGATGGTCCTTATTTCTGGCCAGCTTTAGCCTAAGAGGAGTAAGTGTATGTTCACATGGCATGTTGGATCCGATTTTGGATCCGTGTTTAGATGCGTGTTTGGATACATGTTTCAGACCCTAAACAAACCCAAACACGCAACTAACAATGTGCTGTGTGTGTTTTACAATTGCTTTCAAGTGCTCGATCAGCACATAAGTGTACCATTCATCTATTGGTGGCTGCCTCAGAGAATGATTCCTACCAAATGGCAAGGTGCTTGCTGCAGAAATCTCGCGAGTATGGATAATGGGTTGAGACTTTTTTAAGGGTTTGAGCTATGCTCCCTATGATCCACTGAGGTGCAGTGTGAATGCCACAGCATTCAAAGACTTTTTTACACCAAATGATGCTTTCCAATCAGTTTAAACATAGCTGGATTTTCCTGTTCCAGCTGATGTGCCCCCCATGTGCAAAATCCGGGTCAATTGATGCATAGTTTTACAAAATTTTGTTCAGATGAACTTGCTTGGTATGTTCTCACGCTGTTTGTAAATATGTATTTGGGAAAAAAAACACCTAAGACATATTCTGGAACTTCACTCTGCCCCAACAAATCAGATCTCTCCACTTTCACTGCTTCAAAAGCAACCTGAAAACCCATTTCTTCAAGCTGCCTATAATCTACAATAACCCCGCTGTCACTACATCCTCCACAAACATGTCTGCCCCTCATCATCCTTCTCTTTCCCCCCTCTTGTGGATTTGTTAAGCCGTCGCAGGTTGGGTCCTTCACCCTCTGTGTAACAATTGTCATTATTCACTTCATTTTTGTACTCGTTTGGCTTATGTAATTGTATGTAACCCCCTTCGATTGTACAGCACCATGGATTCAATGGCGCTTTAAAATAAATGAATAAACATTAATAATAATATTCAACAATGTTAAGTGTGATTACATTGATTCATTGTAAAATCCGTATCAGTCATTACAGACCAAGATGGGCCACATGTATGAAATAACTGTTTAGGTCTAAAACTCACTGTATTGCCCATGGGTTACTGTGGCAGGAGAAAAGTGAGGTTGTTTTACACCTACACAAAGTTATCATACATGTTTGGCCCTATGTGTTTTTACGTTACTTTTTTGCACTGCGTTAAAAAAAAAATACGTTTAAAGAAGTTGACATGTAGATCAGTGCTAGTGTTGCCTGTAGTAACCATCAGATTCATTCTTTTTATTTTCAAATATTGAAGATTACATTTAATTGGATGCTTATGGCAACACGACACTTTTTATATAAGTATATAAGTAATTGCAAAAGTTTTCCATTAAGAGTGGGAACTCCATAGCAATATTTGTTTATCGGTTTTTTATGCCTTTACCCCTAGTTATATGCCCATTTAAGTGATGAGGAAGTAATGCTTAACAATTGTTATGAATTATCATGAATGGACAGAGAGGGTTCTATATTCTAGGCCCAATTCAACACTATGAGATATGAAAAGGTGCGCATGTTTGAAAGATGTCACATGCATGAGATTGATGTGTCACTCTAGCATACTGAAACTTTATTAACAAGTTTAAGGCTTTATGCTACAAATGTGTGTTCTAGCTCGATAGTCTCCAAGTTATACGAGTATGAATTAAGCAACTAATAAGCGCCTTGGGAAAGCCACTACTATACCTAAGGGGGTTCCAAGGTTTTAACTGTCATAAGCTTAAGTACGTATAGAACTGACTACATTCTAGCGGCATGGCCTGATGATGTCATTGTCCCTTATACACAAGTGTTCGTAGTGGCTTGTTGGCATATGTGATCACTGTGGCCTGGGTGATTGGCTTTGTAGGGTCAGGGAGACTGAAGAACGAAAAGGTGACATTCATTTTTATCGTGATTGGCAACAGCTGGAACAAGCAGTTTGCTGGTATGTTTTTTCCCTGCATTTCTTCATCTCCTTATCAACTAATGAGCATTACAATTTTTGGACACCCTTTTAAGTTTGGAAGTTTTTTTTCAGTCGTTTCCTAACACTCTGGTTCTGTAAGAAAGGCAGGTGCAGTACAATATATAAAATTATGAATATGTGTGCTGTTCTTAAATTTGTTTGGAAAGTTAGAAGAACAAGCTCACATAATTTTATTTAAATGTCTTGCATTTCATGATGTCTCTCCTTCACCCGAGTGTTTATCACCAGCAATACGTTTTTATATATATAGAGCAATAGCGGCAGAGAAGCTTGCAGGGTGTAATACAGTTGTTTACTGGATTCTACAGATAGTTTGACATTTATAAAACAGGACTGATCTTGCAAATGAGGGAGTCTTGGCAGCTGTGTTCTGTAAATGTGCGCTTGTATACAGTATGTTGCTATGAATTCAAACTAATGAATGTTATCATCTAAAGTTTTAGGTGAAGTTTAATATTTAACCCTTTCGCTGTCCATTACAGGTGTTGAATTGGCACCTTTTTGCTATTTTTGTGCTTTTGCCATTTATAATTTTTAACTCTAGCCACACAATAGACCTTACCTCTGGTTCTTGTTATTCATATTACCATATATTCTCGAGCAACAAAATGTGCTGAAAAAGCCCTCCTCAGCTTATATTCAAATCACCCGTTGGCGTCCGGGCGATGCCATGGCCCAGGCGCCGGCGATGATCTCTTCAGTTGTATGCGACTACTCTGGGAGCGCATACAGCTGAAGATACTATTGCAGAGCAGAGAACGAGCACTCCCTTCTCCGCAATAGGACTCCGGAAGGCCGCAAGCAGACTGGCAGCCCTCCGGAGTATTTGGCATAGGCGGCGCGTGCTGCCTGCGTGACCTGATGACATCACACTTTCTGTGCCGGGAAGACGGAGCGCCTTGGAGCAGCAGGGGAGAGAGGTGAGTACTTGTATTTTTGATTATTTTAAAAACCCTGCCTATACCTGCCTATTGGGAATATATGCTTGCCTATACCTGCCTATAGGGGACATATACCTACCTATACTTGAAAATTGGGGACATATACCTGCCTATGGGGGACATTAACCTGCCTATACCTACCTATGTAATTTTATTAGAATCCATTTTTATTTTTTAAATTTACCAGTTGCCGCTGCATTTTCCAGTCCAGTTTTTCAAGTCAATACGTTTTCCCAGTTTTTTTGTGGCAAAATTAGGTGCTTCGGCTTATATTCGGATCGGCTTATACTCGGTTATATACAGTATGTTATATTTTTCAGCACAAGAAATATGAAGAAAAAAACATTTTTTTTAATAGAATTTATAACCAGTTCATGACAATGCATTTTTTTTATTTTTATTTTTTTTGTTGTCCTAAATGTCATTTAAAATTTTAAGTGGTATAGATATAATTTTTAACTGTCTCCCCCTTGCTGTTATGGTTGTTTTTTTTTTAGTATAGGTGATATACAGTTTTAGGTCATCAATTTCAGGGCTAAAAGTTTTTTCATAATGATTTTTCACTTTTAATTTATATTACAATTTGTGCATCCTATATTGTAAGAGAGCTTTGGAGAGAATTTTACTATACTCTTTATTTTTTATAGCTGACTTTCCCTGTAACTAGGACTGCTGTATAAGGGTATGTTCGGCGTAATTGTGGCATGTACAGAGTGTGCCGCAATATGCCGGGTGATTTGGGAGTCGCGCTGATCAGCGCGTACTCCAGAAGCACGGGTTGGTGGTGGGGCGTTAGCCCGCCGGCCCCATAGACATTCATTACTCGTGGTGCGTAATCGCTGCGAGTAATTGACATGTCACTTATCTCCCCACGTGTACAATACGATCATATTGTACGCGCGAGGGACGAGGCGTAATCCATAGTTCTCTATGAGAGTTTAGGATTACCATAATTGCGGCGTGCATCTTGCTCATATTAGAACACAAATACGTGGCGAAATGCGTGCCGAATTTATGCCGTGTGAATATACCCTAAGGCTATGTTCCCACGGCAATTATTGGGACATATCTCGACCCGTATTTTGCGGCGTACTGCGCTAAATATGGGGCAAGATACGTCCCAATAATTACGGTAATCCACAGTTCTCATAGGGAACTATGGATTACGTCTCCTCTCCCCGCTCGGACAATACGCCGAGCGGAGAGGGAAGTGACGTCAATTATTCACGGCGTATACGCGTCGTGAATAATGAATGTCTATGGCAGGGTGGCGAACCTATGGCACGCATGCCGGAAGTGGCACGTAGGGCCATCTCTGCTGGCACGCTTACGAGGCTGGCCACTCGCTGGGTTCCTGCACGGTCACCCGGACGCCGCGCTAATAGAGCGCGGCCTCCGTGTCACAGTATCGTACCTGGGGCCCCAGCCTAACCGAGCAACCCGGCCCCCAGGGGGGGGGCCGGCCCCCGGGGGGT